>JAODAL010002913.1:0-184454 GCA_025379985.1 Phyllomedusa bahiana
CCCCCCCCCCTTTTTTCCCGGGGCGAAGAACCATCTGTATTGCACTCCTAAATAAGCCAGAAATCTCCATGTTTAGCTAAAAAACTGGGGACTGGCAAGGAGCATCTTTGGGGGACCTTTTGTTTGTAATTGGTGGGGATCCTCCCCAAACCTTTTAAAACTCCCAACACAAAAAAAGTTTTTTCAAAGCTGATGGGGAAGTATAAAAAGGGGAATGGGCCCCTTTTGGTCGGAGGGGTTTGAAAAATTTGGGTTAGTGGTTATGACAAACCTTCAGAAATGGTTGTAAATGCTGACCCAAAAAAAGCCTTTTCATCCTGCCGTGTACCCCCAACACGCCCCCATTGACCTTAAAAAAGGGTCGTGGGGGGTTTTTTTTATTTGGAATGTTATCAGTAATGTGATGTCCAATCAGTTTTGTAATGTGGGCGGGGTTCCCCCCGATGTCATGTGGGGCTCGGGAGCTTGAGCCTTTTGCAAAAGGGCGTTATCCACCTTTAAAAAAAAGAAGTTGTGGGTTTTGGCATATTGAATAGTTTCAAAAACCTAACCGCCTGAGGAGCCTGGTCACGCGGGAAAAAAAGTGGGTTTAAGAAAATTGTTTCTACTGAAAATAAAAAATTTTTTTAAACCCATGTAGTGATAATTTTAGATCCGTTGATGGCAATTTGGGAGCCGAAATTAAATATTCTTTTTGGCAGATTGGTTTCTCCCTTTTGGGGTCAAGTTTCCTCAGGGAGGGGAAAAACTAAGCTTAAAAAATTCCCTTTTCCCCCTCTTTTATCCACATCTTTCCCCCCCCTTGGTTGAACTTGTGGAGGAAGTTTTTTTCAACCGTTCTATGTAATCAGTTTAAAACCCGAAGTTTCCACCACTTTATACAAAGCCCATCTGCAGGTTTTTCTCCTCTCTGGCATGAAATCGAATAAAACCCTTACCCCGTGTACCGTTTTCCCCGGGGAATTTGTGGGGGTTATCTAGCACTCAATTCCCCCTGGATTTTACGTTTTCGGGCGCATTGCAGCACATTTAGGCACCGAAGTACGCCCTGCAATACATCATGTGAACTACCCTTGTGAAGGGACTTTGTCTCCTATTATGGGGGTACTCGTCTTATTTTTGGGGGTACTCTGTCTCTATTAGTGAGTACCGCTTATTTGTGGTATCTGTCTCTATTAAGGGGGTACTTGTCTTATTTTGGGGGTACTTGTCTCTATTATTTGAGTAAACCGTCTTTTATGGGGTAGTCTTCTCTATTAGGTGAGTATTGCTTACTTTGGAGTACCTACTTATTTTGGGGGGTCCCTGTCCTTTTTGGTGAGTACTCTGTCCCTTTGAAGGGGGTATTGTCTTATTTTGGAGTACTCTTGTCTCTATATGTGGGTACCTATTTATTTGGGAGTACCTTTCTATTATGTGATACTCTTCTCTATATGTGAGTCTCTGTCTCTTTAAGGGGGTACATGCTCTATTTGGGGTACCCGGTCTCTATTATGGGGGGTACCTGTTTTTTTATGGGGGTATCTGTTTTTCTATTATGTGAGTACCGTTTTTTATGGGGGTACCCCGTCTTATTATGTGAGTACCTGTCTTTTTTTATGGGGGTTTCTCTGCTCTATGATGTGAGTACCCCTGTCTCTATCATGTGATACCCCGTCTCTATTATGGGGGTTTCTCTGTCTCTATATTGGTACCCTGTCTATTTAGGGGGTACTCGTCTTTTAGTGACTCCCCGTCTCTTTAGGGGGGTATCTGTCTTTGATGTGAGTAACCCGTCTCTATTTGGGGGTATCTGTTCTATTTTGTGAGTATTGTCTTATTATGGGGGTACTCTGTCTTATTATGTGGTACCCTGTCTATTATGGGGGTACCCGTTTTGGGTTACGATACTGGTGGTATGGTGGAGTCCCAAAGGCAGGGGGTAAGACACAAAAAAGGAGGCAGGGGTCTTGATTGGAACAGCAGGGAAGGCAAGAATCCAAGGTGAGGAGTAGCAGGGATGACGGCGGTAAACAGGTCATCGGGTTTGCAGGGTGGACTGCGAGGAGAGGAACAAAATGGAAGGTGAGTTCCTTGGCGAGAGGACTGTAAGCTAAGCAGGAGGCTAGGACACATGACTCAAAGCAGGAAGTAAACAGGCTTGAGGAGTTTATATAGGACCTGGGACAGGAAATCAGGAACAAGATGGCAACCTGGGCTGAGACACGATCCACTCCATCTTGACTTGAGGCCCAAACTTAAGGGCAAAACCAGTAGCAAGTTCCACGGTATAGCAGGAGCTTCCTGACATTACTCCCACCTCAAGAGCGGCCTTGGACGATACCTGACTCGGGCTTTCCGGATGTCTTTGATTGAAATTGTCTTATCAATCGAGAGCATTGATGTTACTCCACGGGTTCCCACGAATTTTCTTCGGGACCATAACCTTGCCACTTAATGAGGTATTGCAGATAGTTCCTGAAAATTCTCGAGTCCAGGATCTCGCTCCACATACAAACTGTTCTGCCCATCGATCACCACTGCTCAGGAGGAGGAGGAACACGACCTGGAAAGGGGTTGGACACGGCAGGCTTTAGAAGAGATACATGAAATACAGGGTGGATCTCATAGATGGTGGGAGTTTAGCCGAAACAGATACTGGACTGATTATCTTGATGTTCTATATGGCCTGACAAATTCGTGTCCTAGTTTGGGTGATGGCTCACTCTAAGTGTCAAATTTCTGGTAGACAGCAATTACCTTATCCCCCACTTTCAATTAGGTGCTGGTCTTCGATGTTTATCTGCCAACTTTTTGTATTTTTCTTGAGCGCCTCTTGTGTTTCCTTCAATAGTAGCATATTTTGCTGTAGTGTAGAGATCCTTTCTGCGGGGCAGCTGGGATTATGCGGAACAGCAGGGCGGGAATTAGGAAGTATGGTTTGGATGGTTTCCCAAATTTGCAAAGAAAGGGTCGCTTGTTAGGTGGAGGCATTTTGGGAGTTGTTGTACGAAAATTCAGCCACAGGAAGTAGATCAACCCAGTCATCTTGTAGGTGGACAAATATAGCATCGCAGGTCTGTTCCAGGGTCCTGATTAGTGCGTTTCATTCTGGTCCATTAGATTGTGGATGAAAGGCGGTTGGGATAGATTAATATCAATGTACAGTTGCTGAAGCAAAAACTCCGCCAAAAATATTTGGATGTAACTGAACCCCACGATCCGAGATCACTTCACAGGAAACTCCATGCAAGCGAAACACATTTGAATTATGATGGTCAGCAGTGTCCTTTGGCAGAGGGTAGACCGGTAATGGGATGAAATGTGCCGCCTTGGTGCAGCCGGTCAATCATACTCCGAGAATAGTATTTTTCCCTTAGAGGTTGGACAGGTATACGATAAAAGTCCATGGATATGGCACCCCACGGACGAAGAGGGGATCCGGCAAAGGCTGTTAAAAAACCGTGGGTGGAGAACGTGGGAGTCTTGATAGGGCAAAAACGTCACCATGATGTCACAATTCTTCCTTACATCCTGTAATAATTGGGCCACCAAAAGGAATCGGGATAGAAAATTCCGTGTCTTTTGCACTCCTTTGTAGACTGCAATCTTAGAATCATGGGCTAGTTCAGGATCTTCAGTCTTACCTTTCGGGTTATTTATAGCTGCGCCGTGGGCCAACATCTTGTTTTTAAGGACTAAAAATGCACATCATAAGGTGGTTGAGAATACAAGGAGCTCGTGCCATAGGCCTCTCTTATTTCTTCAAGCAAGTTTTTATTATGGGAATTACTCCCACAAGTAGACTCAGGAACAATTGTTTTGAGCGGAACTTAGTTAGGAGTGGAATCATTGGAGAACATTCTTGATAGCGCATCCGCCTTGCATTACGGATCCGGGCCTGTATGAAATTACAAAAATTAAATTGATTGAGGAAAAGACTCCAACGAGCTTGGCGAGGAGGATAGAATTTTGGCCGATCTCACGAATTCCCAAATTACGGTGGTCAGTAAGAACGATTATTTGCTGTGAGGTTCCACCTGAAGATGGGTGTCTCCATTCCTTAAAGGCTGCGAATCAATGCTTAATAGTTCTTTTATTCCCACATCATAATTCTTCTCAGCAGATGATAAACGTCGGAGAGATAAAAAAGCACAAGGATATATAAAATCTTTGTTCCTGTTCTCTGAGAAAGAATATCCCATTTGCCACAGTCTGAAAGCATCACTTCCACAATGAGGCAAATTCTGGGTCAGATGATTAAACTACAGGGGCTGTAGTGTACTTGGCTTTTAGAAGAGAAGGACTTTGTGCTTGAGGAGACCAAACATAAGCATTCATGTTCTTAGTCAAACTGTGTAATGGGAGAAATCTATTTCTGAGAAATCTTAATGAAGCGTCTATTGAAGTTGGCACAACCTATTGGAAACGTTGAACATCCTGTATGGTTTCTGGGAGGTCGGCCTGTCTACTAGTTGCTTTAATCTTACCTAGAGTCCATCTGTGTCCATGAGGCTGAAATAAATATAGCAAGGGAATTGGATTCTCAATGTCTGATGGAATTCCACATTTTTTTCAATTTGATGTAGAGATTGGTTTTCTTCAGCGTTTCTAGAACAAGTTTCACATGTCTCTGGTGTTTTCCATTGAGTTGGAGATATATATCAAAATATCGTCAGGTAGATGACTATGGAACTGGTCCAGGAAAGGTCTCCTAAAGAGGTCATTGTCGAGAGTTGGTAGGTGGCTGGGGCATTGCAAAGGCCAAAGGGCATAACACCAATATTCAAATGCCCGTAAGTGACCTAAAAGCTGTTTTCCATTCATCCCGATCTGATACGAACTAGTTATACGGCGCCTCGTTAGGTCTAACTTGAGAAAAATCTTTGCATGTTGTACTCTTTCCAGATGCTCTGGGATCAGTGGTAAAGGATAACGGTTCTGATTTATGGTAATCTTGTTTAATTCTTCTATATTCAATACAGGTCTCAAGGAACAATCTTGTCTTTTTACAAAGGAATATGGGGAAGCCCCGCTTTGAGGTAGATGGGCGGATGAACCCCCTTAGCCAGATTTTTCTTCTATGTAATCCTCAAGGCTTTTAACTATTCGGGACCTGCCAAAGGATAGATGTTTCCAAAAGGTATTGGTGCACCGGAAGCAATTCTTATGGGGCAATCATAGGGTCGTGTTGGGGGAGCTTTTCTGCATTCTGTTTGCTGCAGGACATCCGCAAATTCCAGGTCTTTACAACGGGTAGCTCTATTGACTTCTTGTCTTGAACTGGGTCTTCAGGCCTTGTTCAGAGTGAGCTGTTGAGCGGCCATCTCCCTCTGGGAAGCTTATCTCCTGGTTTCCCAGTTAAATCCAGGGGATTCTGTGATTGCAAACAGGGGAGACCAGGATGACGGGAAAGTTGTGGAGAAGAGATTATAGGAAACGACAGTACTTCATGATGTCTTGAGAAGTCATAATGATTCAAGTGGTTCGGTCTCTTGAAATTCCACTGGCCAGAGCTCAGTGGTGAATACATCTAACGGTCTCCATTACCATGGGCGAGAGTCTTTACTGGATCTTACCCCATGTTTTCGAGCAAAGGACAGGTCCATAAAAATTACCATTGCCCAGAGTCCACCATATGCCGAGGTGGTATCACTGGGTGGTTAGCCAGAATTTAATAGGAAGGAAGCAATGAGAGTCTTTGTTCTCTTTCTTAATATGCGTGCCACTGTTGAGTGGAATGGACAACTGCTTTCTCGGTTAATTCTGTCTTGAAGCATGGGATTCTCCATCTGAGCAGTCAGGATCCATAATGGCTGCCACCAATCTCTGGACGGCCTAGGCGCGGTTGATCTGATAAGGAAAGTGGTCAGACTTACCACAGTAGAAGCATAAAACTATCCCTAAAGCCGTATGCTACTCTTCTGTCAAACGCTATCACGTCTTAAATATTGAATCTACTTGCATAGGTTCACTTTCCTGATTCTCTTGAGCGAGTTGTTCCCAGGGGTTCCTTTGGAAAGGAGACGGGAACAGGATGGCCCTGTTGGGTATCATAGTTCAAAGTTAGCCATTTTTCTTGTCGCCGTTTTCAGACAGCACGGGTATCAATTCGGATGCACAGTGATTTATGAAAGGCATCAAACCTAAGGGGGCTTCTGCACGGGCCAGTTGTCTTTTAATGTAGGCTGCATTAGTCCCTTTCTAAAAAAGACATCTTTGCTGCATCATTCCAATTGTGTCGATTGCCACCTCTTGAACTCCATTGCTACTCGGAACGGGGGTTTGCCCTGACGCAATGTAGGTGGCTGCTCGCTGTAGCACCGATTGGGATCTTCTTGTCAAACATTTGATCATGGCGTCAATGAAGTCCTCCAGGTGATTCAAACGGGGAGTCTTGGGTCTCAATCAAGGGGACTAGCCCCAGGCAATTGTTTATGTGTCAATTGCACATACAATTTTTTTGTGGGTATGGCATAGCACCTTAGACTATCCGTCGGAAACTGTGATTGATTTTGCGTCAAAGTATAAGCTGCATTGGTTAAGGAACCACCGGAATTTGTTAACGGTCCCGCCAAATCTAAATGGAGGCAACTTACGGGCTCACTACCGGAACCAATGTGGGTGGGTCCGGACGCTTGATTTTCAAGTGGAGGTATCCGGTGGATATGGTCTGCCGGTTCCTCGTGAGGTCTTGACATGGTTTGTCCATAGACTTGGATGATGTGGGAGGTCTGAGCCTTCAAAAGCGTCATATTTCATCCTCAATGCCTGCTTCTTCAGTTGGCGCATATTAGCCCACAGTTGTGTGAAGTTGACTTGATGCGGCTTCTGGGCTTCAGCCCCGGCGGACTCATTTTGGGCTTGAGTATCCTGTTACGGATACTGGTGTGTTATGGCTGGATAGTCCGAATGGCAGGGGCTTAAGACACAACACAAGGAGGCACTGGAGTCTTGATCTGGACAGCAGGAGAAGGCAAGAAATCCAAGGTGAGGGAGTAGCAGGTGACTGACGAGCGGTAAGAAGTGTCACTCGAGGTTGCAGGGGTGGACTGCGAGGACTGAGGAAAAAAACTGGAAGGTGAGTTCCTAGGCGAGGGACAGTAGCTAAGCAGGGAGCTAGGACACAATACTCAAGCAGGAAGTAACAGGCTTGAGGAGGTTTATATAGGGACCTGGGACAGGGAACAGGAAACAAGATGGCAACCAGCTGTGACATGGATCCACCATACTTGACTGAGGGCAAACTTAAGGGCAAAAACACAGTAGCTAAGTTCCACGGTTATAGCAGGAGCTTCCTGACATCTCTATTATGTGAGTACTCTCTATTATGGGGGTACTCTGTCTCTATTATGGGGGGTACTCTGTCTCTATTATGGGGGTACCCTGTCTCTATTATGGGGGTCCTGTCTCTATTATGGGAGTAACCTGTCTCTATAATGGGGGTACCCTGTCTCTATTATGGGAGTACCCTGTCTCTATTATGGGGGGTACTCTGTCTATATTATGTGAGTACCCTTCTTATTTTGGGGGTTCTCTTGTCTCTATTATGGGGGTATCTGTCCTCTATTATGGGGGGTACCCTGTCTCTATTATGGGGGTACCCTGTCTCTATTATGTGAGTACCCTGTCTCTATTATGTGAGTACCCTGTCTCTATTATGGGGGTACCCTGTCTCTATTATGGGGGTACTGTCTCTATGAGGTGAGTACCCTGTCTCTATTATGTGACTACCATGTCTCTATTATGGGGGTACTCTGTCTCTATTATGTGAGTACCCTGTCTATTATGTGAGTACTCTGTCTCTATAATGGGGGTACTCTGTCTCTATTATGTGACTACCCGGTCTCTTTTATGGGGGTACTCTGTCTATATAATGTGAGTACCCTGTCTCTTTTTCTAGTGTACTTGTCACTAGCTAGATTTGATGTGTACACGACAGTACAGCGTGTCTACAGTGTCTGCGTAGATCATACTTTTGCAGTGTGTATAGCGATAGACTCTGGTCGTCTTGACTTGAAGAGGGCGCTCTGTTTCTCTGTCTTATTTATGTGTGAGTACTCTGTCCGCCTACGCATTATGGGGGTAAGGCTATCTTGTCTTCGAATTAATGGGTGGTATCCTTGTCTCATACGATTTGAAGGTCGCACTCGACGGTTACTAGTCTCTATTAAGGGGGTACTCTGTACTTATTATGGGGGTACTCTGTCCTCTAATATGTGATACCATGTCTCTATTAATGGGGGATACTCTGTTCTATTATGTGGAGTTCCTCTGTCTATTATGGGGGGTCTCTGTCTTCTTTTAGTGTGCTACCGGTCTTTATTATGGGGGGTACTCTGTCTCTATTATGTGAGTACTCTGTCTCTATTATGGGGGTACTCTGTCTCTATTATGTGAGTACCCTGTCTCTATTATGTGAGTACTCTGTCTCTATTATGGGGGTACTCTGTCTCTATTATGTGAGTACTCTGTCTCTATTATGGGGGTACTCTGTCTCTATTATGGGGGTACTCTGTCTCTATTAAGGGGGTACTCTGTCTCTATTATGGGGGTACTCTGTCTCTATTATGTGAGTACCCTGTCTCTATTATGGGGGTACTCTGTCTCTATTATGGGGGTACCCGGTCTCTATTATGGGGGTACTCTGTCTCTATTATGTGAGTACTCTCTATTATGGGGGTACTCTGTCTCTATTATTTGAGTACCCTGTCTCGATTATGGGGGTACTCTGTCTCTATTAGGTGAGTACTCTGTCTCTACTATGTGAGTACCTATCTCTATTATGGGAGTACCCTGTCTCTATTAGGTGAGTACTCTGTCTCTAGAATGGGGGTACTCTGTCTCTATTATGTGAGTACTCTGTCTCTACTATGTGCGTACCTATCTCTATTATGGGGGTACCCGGTCTCTTTTATGGGGGTACTATGTCTCTATTATGTGAGTACTCTGTCTCTATTATGTGAGTACTCTGTCTCTATTATGGGGGTACACTGTCTCTATTATGGGGGTACCCGGTCTCTATTATGGGGGTACCCTGTCTCTATTATGGGGGTACTCTGTCTCTATTATGGGGGTACTCTGTCTCTATTATGTGAGTACCCTGTCTCTATTATGGGGGTACCCTGTCTCTATTATGTGAGTACCCTGTCTCTATTATGGGGGTACTCTGTCTCTATGATGTGAGTACCCTGTCTCTATCATGTGACTACCCTGTCTCTATTATGGGGGTACTCTGTCTCTATTATGTGAGTACCCTGTCTATTATGGGGGTACTCTGTCTCTATTATGTGAGTACCCTGTCTCTATTATGGGGGTACTCTGTCTCTATTATGTGAGTACTCTGTCTCTATTATGGGGGTACTCTGTCTCTATTATGTGAGTACTCTGTCTCTATTATGGGGGTACTCTGTCTCTATTATGTGAGTACCCTGTCTATTATGGGGGTACTCTGTCTCTATTATGTGAGTACTCTCTATTATGGGGTACTCTTTCTCTAATATGGGGGGTACTCTGTCTCTATTATGTGGGTACTGTCTCTATTATGGGGGTACCCTGTCTCTATTATGGGGGTACTGTCTCTATTATGGGGGTACTCTGTCTCTATTATGGGGGTACTGTCTCTATAATGGGGGTACCCTGTCTCTATTATGTGAGTACCCTGTCTCTATTATGGGGGTACTGTCTCTATTATGGGGGTACTCTGTCACTGACACGGTTTTTCTCGTAACTGTGCTTTGCACAGAATATTCCCTTTCCGCTACTCTCCTCAGTAATTTAGGGCTCCATTGGGATGTCCACTCTATTGTGACCCGCATGTGTCCGATACATGTATGTAATGCACAAGGCCTGAGTCACAGCAGCTACCTGACTAGACGCGTACACCGCTACTGACAGGACGGACTACAGTTCCCGGCATGCTGCACGGGGCGCGGTGACGTCAGTGAGGCGCCTGCTTCCTGCAAACTACAGAACCCGGATTCCTACAACTCCCGGCGCGCCTTGCGGTAACACCCGGAAGAGAAGGTGTTGTTGGCAGATTCCAGCTGCGAGCAGGTAGCCGAGTGCGGGCAATCATGAACGTGGTGCTGGCGGTGAAGCAGTATGTGTCCAAGATGATAGAAGACAGCGGGCCGGGCATGAAGGTGCTGCTGATGGACAAGGAGACGGTGAGAGGGAGATCAACAATGGGGGTTGGTATGTCACCTTAAATTGCCCTGGCTTTCCAAAGTCAATTTGTTAATTTACATCATTTGCATACTGTCCTGCCCAAATGTCAATTTGTATTCACATTCAATTTGCATACTGTCCTGCCCAAATGTCAATTTGTATTCACATTCAATTTGCATATTGCCCTGCCTAAATGTCAATTTGTATTTACATTCAATTTGCATATTTCCCTGCCCAATTACCACCTTGCATTTACATACAATTTGCATACTGTCCTGCCCAAATGTCAGTTTGCATTTCCATACCATTTTCATGCTGCCCTGCCTAAGTGACAGTTTACAATTACCTACAATTTGCATGTTACCCTGCCCAAGTCTCACCTTGCATTTACATGAAGTTTACATTCTGCCCTACCCAAATGCCAATTTGTATTTATATCCAGTTTTCATATTGTCCCACCCAAATGACACTTTGGATTTGCATACAATTAGCATGTTGCCTTGCTAATTGATCTCCACCCTCAGACCATATCTTGCCCTCTTATATGGGTTATGAAATGGTAGAGCTGGTTGTACACACTATGGTTGATGACAAGTCTGGTGACCATCAGCCTGTAATCTATAACTACCTCATGATGCCACCATGATCATGTTTAACTCCCCCACAGTGGAGAACACTGCTCTGATGGTTCCACTTTGGGTCCTCAGTTGTAGACGCTGTAGAGGACACTGCTCTGATGGCTCCAGTTTGGTTCCTCAGTTGTAGACGCTGTAGAGGACACTGCTCTGATGGCTCCAGTTTGGTTCCTCAGTTGTAGACACTGTAGAGGACACTGCTCTGATGGTTCCTCAGTTGTAGACAGTGTAGAGGACACTGCTCTGATGGTTCCTCAGTTGTAGACAGTGTAGAGGACACTGCTCTGATGGTTCCTCAGTTGTAGACAGTGTAGAGGACACTGCTCTGATGGCTCCAGTTTGGTTCCTCAGTTGTAGACACTGTAGAGGACACTGCTTTGATGGTTCCTCAGTTGTAGACCGTGTAGAGGACACTGCTCTGATGGTTCCACTTTGGTTCCTCAGTTGTAGACACTGTAGAGGACACTGCTCTGATGGTTCCACTTTGGTTCCTCAGTTGTAGACACTGTAGAGGACACTGCTCTGATGGTTCCACTTTGGTTCCTCAGTTGTAGACCCTGTAGAGGACACAGCTCTGATGGTTCCACTTTGGGTTCTCAGTTGTAGATACTGTAGTGGACACTGCCTTGATGGTTCCACTTTGGTTCCTCAGTTGTAGACCCTGTAGAGGACACAGCTCTGATGGCTCCACTTTGGTTCCTCAGTCGTAGACCCTGTAGAGGACACTGCTCTGATGGTTCCACTTTGGGTCCTCAGTTGTAGACAATGTGGAGAACACTGTTTGTGTGACTGATCTTGTCTCATTTTCCTACAGACAAGTGTGGTCAGTATGGTCTACACCCAGTCTGAGATCCTGCAGAAGGAGGTCTACCTATTTGAACGCATTGACTCGGCCAACCGAGAGAGCATGAAGCATCTAAAGGCCATATGTTTCCTCCGGCCCACCAAGGTAATAGCGCAACAGTGTGGATGAGAGCTTTCAAGCTTGCTATTGAATGGGATCTATCACAAGGTCCTATTACCTTCAGAATCGGGCTCCTCAGGAACAGAGCCATATATCCTGATTAGCTATCCCACATTTTCCCTGTAGAGACCTGTTGGGACGTGGCCATGTGGTATAATGTAAAAGGAGTTTCAGGGTTACATAGCCACGCTCTCCATTCACTCAGGTTCTTTTGGGGGGCAGGGGGGCCCTTTAAACGGAAGAGCCCCAATTTTAGAAAATTTAGGGAAATTATTTTGGGGGAAACTTTGGGGAGTAAAGGGAATACCCTTTTTATACAAAGTCCTGATTAGGGTTTGAGGTGTCCACTAATCCCCTTAGTCAATTTAGCCTTGTTTTAACGCCTTCTCCCAGGGAAAAACAGGGAAACCCTTTTAAAACCCCCCAAAAAAAGTGCCCCCTAAAAGAGGAGAGCTGTACTCTCAGGGCAACTTCAGCATTTTTTTCCCTTTGATGTTTGTTGAGGGATACCCCCCCTTTTGTTTTTAAAAGGAGAATGTTAAATTTCCTGGTAAAGGGCTGCGAAAAACCGAATTTACAGCGTTATTTTCCTATTTTGAGTTTTCGCAAAGGAGGTGGACCCCGGGGGAGCTGGGCTGAACGGTTTTCTCGGCCCAAAAGGGGAAGTTTAATGTGTTTTTTTTTATTTCTTTTTTTTTTTAATTTGGGTTTTTAAAAAACCCCGTGTTTAACCCAAAAACCCGTTTGGAAAGTCTTGGCAGAGGGGGGATGAGCGGGAAAGGTGGTAGCAAAAGGTGCGGGTTTTACTTTACCCCCATGCCCTATCAGCTTCCCAAATCTATCTGGGCTGTCTCCTAAAACTAAAGGGAAACCCCCCCCCCCCCCCCCCGAATTTTGTTCTAAATATTTTATTTTAAAATATTTTTTTTTGGGGGTTTTTTTTTCCTATATATAAAATATTAATAATTATATATTTTTATTTTTTTATTTTTTTATAAAAACAAAAAAAAAAAAAAAAAAACCCCCTTGTTTGCTTTAATAATTAAGTAGAAATTGCTCCCCTAAAGGGCCATATCCTCCAAGTTTAAAACCCCCAAACTCACTAATGTAATTTTTTCCTTTTTATGTACTTGGGGGGGTTACCCCAGGGTGGTTGGAGTCTAGGGGGGGAAAATGTATGTACGGGGTATCCCAAAAAGTTGGCTTTTTTTCAGCCCAAAAAAACGGGGGCAGCCCGGTTCGTATATTTTTAATCAGGGGGCCTTAGTATAAGGCACATTACAGAAACCCGCGGCCTCTTTTTTAAATGAAATGAGATCGGGGGGCGTGGTGGAGGTGTTTTTGCACTACAACCGTACAAAATTTAAACATATATGCCTTTTTTTTGGGAAAATCCAGGCGCATTATTTGTGGAACGGTGGCATTTTAAAAATTTTGGTTTTCCCTGAGCCGGGAATTGTCGCTTTGTAGCTGGGAAAGCGCTAAATCAAATGACCTGCAGTGGGAAAGGTTATAGATTAAGGCGAATTTACAAATGCGCACAAAAAAAATGGGGGCCTTGGGCCCCCAAAAAGGGCTTTCGTCGCCCTAGGTGCACACTTTTGTGCTATACTTGTATTACTTGTGTCGGCCATCTTCCAAAGTTGGATATTCTCTTTTCTTCTTCCAGGAGTTCTATGGAGATTACATTGCTGTGAATCCTCATGTCTTTTTTTTTAAACTTTGTAGGCTGTTTTCAGGTAAGTTTAACCCTGAGGGGTTTTCATTTACCATGTCTTTATTTTTGGGGGGGGGGGGCTATGGGGTTTTCCTCCAAGTCCCAACAACCCCTTTTCGGATTTTTTTCCCAATACAAAATTATTGCCAGGTTGTTACAAAAGTTGTTGCCCCCAAATATTCTACTTTTGTTTTCATTTTTTCTTGATAAAACAAATGGGGAAATTTGGGTGATTTTTATTTTTTTTTTTTTTGTTTTTTTTATTTTTCACCTTTTTTTAAAAAACCCCTTTTTTTAATTTTTTTTTTTACTTGTTAAAAATTTTTGGGGATGGAAATTTTCGCTTGATCACTTTTTAAAAAATACATTGCGGTTTACTTGATTTGTACTGCAGTGTACTATACAGGCGGGTGCCTAAACTTACACCTTTTCCGACTTCCCATCTGTCCCCTAGTTCCCAAAAGGAAAATTTCGGGGGGCATGCTGGAACTTGTATTTTCCCATTTTCCAACAGAGTTTGTAGCTTTTTGGAAGACAAGTGCCAGCATCCCGAAAGCGAAAAGAGGTAAAAATGAGGTAAAATCTTCTTAACGGGGCACAGACACCAAAAAAAATGAAAAAACCCCTTCCCCCGCACTACCCAAAAAAAAAAAAAAAAATTTTTTTTACTGGAGTTCTTTTTATAAATTTTCCGGGTTTCCAAATTAAATACAAAATTCAAACTTAAAGGGGTTGTTTCATAAAAAGGATCGGGGATTTTTAGGTTATAGATTTGCAAAGTAAAAGTCACTTGAAATTTTATGTCCATTAACAGTGTCCAACCTTTTTCCCAAGATTTTCCCCTCTTGTAGGGGCTGCATAGCCCCGGGGTAAACTATGGTTTAAGGGAAACCATGGTTCAAAACCCCCTTTTTTCCTTTTTCATTAAGGCTGCCAGCCGGGTTTGCTTAAAAAAGCCTTTTTTCCCCCAAGGTACCGGGTTTGATGGGGCCGTTTGCCCTGATAGGCTCCCAGCAATGGTTCCCTATAGCTCCCGGGACCTGTTTGACCCTCTCCTGGTGCTGCCAGAAATGGTTGTTTATAGTTACAGACCGGGCCCTTCTACTGCAGCCTAGTGGGGGGCCATTTAAAAAACCCCCTGAATTAAAATAAACCAAAAAAACGGGGGAACTGAGGGGGAGATGAAAAAAATGTAGCGAGAAAAACCCTTTAAAAGAACAAACCCCTACGCCCCCAAATAATTTGGTAACCCCGGGGAGGGCCGGGGTTTATAGCTGCCCATTTCAGGCTGTCATACCCTGGGCGTAGACTAAATGGATGAGTTTTAGGCCCCCTGATTGTCAGGGAAATTCGTCGGCACTTTTGGGGGTTGAGGTGACTTCCCCTTTGGAAGTCCCAAAGCCCCTACGGGACGAAGCACCCAAAGGGGGTTTAAGAAAGGGAAAATTTTGGACCCGATCACGGCTGTTAGGCGGGCCCAGTTCCCTGGGGATGAGGGGGGGAAAAGCTCTGATGCCCCGGGCTCCAATTTGAGACCCCATGCCTTCCGGCAGGGGGGTTTTAAAAAACCCTTAAAGTAAAATTTCGGGCAATTTTATCCCCGGGCTTACCCCCAACCCAAACACGGGAATTGGGGGTTTCCCAGACCCAAAAATTTTCCCTCCCTGGTCAATTTTATGGCGATTTTTGTATGCGGTGGGGGAAAGGCTTTAAAGCCTTTTTTAAACATTGCTTACGGGCACTATGCTCCCATTTTTCCCCTCATGCAAATCTGCGGAGTAGCTGTCCAGTTTTAAAAACCCCCCCTTAAAAAGTAAATGTTGGACCCAATGGGAAGGTAGTAAAATTGGGGGGCCCAGGTTTTTAAAACCCCCGCCCAAAAACCCCAAAAAAAACAGTGGTGCTGCAGCCCCTGTCAGAGTGTAGCTTTCATTGGTATTACCTGGGACAGGTGCTGAACATCCCCTTAAAGGCCAGGGGTTTTTTGAAAAGCATTTTGTTGGGAAAAAAAACAATCCCACCCATGCTTTTTATTTTAATCTATACCCAGTGGGCATGATGGGGGGATTTTAGTTTCCAAAAAGCTGGAGACCCAACCCTTGCAAAAACCCCTACCTTATTTCTGGCAATACTTAAAGGGGCCACGATGTAATGTTGACGTGGAACCCTCCAAAATGGGTTTTTAAATTTCCCTTTTTTTAAATTATATGTGATTAAAAAAAGTAACCCCCTTTTGAGAGATAAACCCTTTCCCTTAATCCCCCCTTGGGTTTTCCTGACATTTTTACATTAGACACGCCCAGGGTTGCGGAATCGGGCCCGCGCTTGCCGCTTGTGTTTTTATCGATGGCGGGGAAAAATGAACGAGCTTTGGGGGGCGGGGGGAGAAAGATCTTGTATTTTTTTGTATAGAGAATCCCACGGGTTTTTTAATGAAATTATCTGGGGAAACATGCAGCCCGCTCCCTGCCTCTCTGCTCGGGCCCCATCCCTCTCCCCCCCCAGCCGTTCATAAAGGGAATTGAAAGAAAGGGGGCCTGCTGAGCTTATTTTTTTTCTCCTTGAGCAAATAAGGGGAAAAATTTAAAAAGGCAAAAGCTTGTGAAACTTTACAGTTCTCTCGGGGGGTTACCAAAACAATGTTTGCCCCAAATTTACAAAAAGACTGAGTATCAGGAGCGTGCTGGGGGTGGAGCAAATGACATAACAGAGGGGGGGACTTGTTTTTTTTTTTAAAAAACACAAAAACCCAAAAAGCCCCTTTTTTTTGGGGCCTCAAGAGGGGAGTATCGGCCTGTTAGGAGGGGAACTCGTTTCCCTTGGGAAAAAACCCCCCTTTAATTTGGATTTGATGGCTAAGTTTAGTTTTGCCCCTTTTTTTGATTTAGTAATCGGACCCCCAAATGATGGGGCCCTTCAGTTTGGTGGGTTTTTGATTTTGCCCCCTCACCTCCCTAGTTGTAGGCACCTTGTTATCTTCTCCATTGCAGGGTAGGAACTGGGATCCCGTCCAGCTGTCCAGAGCCACCCAAGGACTGACCGCTCTGCTCCTCTCCCTGAAGAAATGTCCAATGATCCGATACCCGTGTCCTTTAAAATGGCCAAGGGTGGGGGAGGGGGTGAAGGTGGGTGCCAGTTACAGATGATGTTCTTGGCACAGATTATGATTCTGGATCGCTCATTTTCTTTCGTTATTTCTCTTCCAGCAAAATGAATTTCCAAAGAGTATGTTCTATTTTATTTTCCCCGCACGGGGGTGCCACCCCTGCTTTCCCTCCTGGAACCGCCTGATGATGCATCACGCTCCTTTGCTCAACCAAAGGGGGGCCAATGCACATAGGCTTTATGTTGGCAGAATGGAGCTTGACTACCTCTCTAAATTGGGCCCTTTCATCCCCTAGGGGGCAGCAGTGGGAAAAGGCTGCCACTTCCCACAAAACTTTTTGGGCATGGAGGGGGTTTTGCAAAGGGTTTATAAGGCTTTGTATATAACCCCAAATGTTTTTGGTGTTTAGCCCAATAACACTAGCCTAGTGGGTGCGTTACGCATTCCTATACACACCGTGCAATACTGTCACCTGACTGGCTGCATTGCACCTTTCTCATCGGGGAATTGGGATCCGTTTGGGCCATGAAGTTGGTTGAGCTGCTTTCCATTCCCTTTAGTCCTCCAACTAGTACTCTGGGGGTAGGGTTTATTTTTAAAAGTTACCCCCTGGGCAAACTTTAAATTTTAGCAGGGGTCTTTAAATACAAAGGGGTGGTCCCCCTTTCAGGGCATTTGTGACTTTTTGGGAAGGGTTTTGACATGAATGTTGATGGTTTAGGTCCCGAGGTTTGGAACCCATTTCCCCATTTTAGGAAAAAGGCCCCTAAAAAATGTCAGTGGGGGGAGTGGAGAGCTGGCCCCTTGCAAAAAAACTTTTCCATTCTGTTTTTAGGGAAGTTCTGAGTTTAAACCGAAAAATTACGCCCCTGTATGGGAACTCCCTTGAACTGAATTTGGGTAAACAGCGCTCCCCTGTTTCTAGGAACTCCCCTAGAAAAAGAATGGGGGAACACCCGCCTCCCCTTTTATGGGAACACCCAAAAGAGGGGGAATGGAGAAACGCAATCCCCTGTATGGGGGAAATCCCCTTTGAACAAAAAATGGGAAAAACGCAATCCCCGTAAAAGGGAAATTTCCCTAGAACAGAAGGAGAACCGGGGTCCCCCGTACCGGGAACTTCCCTAGAAAAGAAAGGGAACGCGGCGCTCCCCCGTACCGGGAACTCCCCTAGAACAGAAAGGGAAACGCCCCCCCTCGTTTTCCCCCTACCGGGAATCCATTTGAACAGAAAGGAGAGAAAAAAGCCCCCCCCTGTACTGGGGAAAAACCATAGAAAGAATTTGGGGAGAACACGCCCTCCCTGTTACTGGGAACTCCCCTAGGAAAAGAATGGGGAGAACACAGCCTTCCCTGTTTCTGGGAAACCCCCCATAAACAGAAGGAGGAGAAAAACAGCGCCCCTTACTGGGAAAATCCCATAAACAGAAAAGGGGAGAAACAAGCGTCCCCTGTACTGGGAAACCCATAGAAAAAGAAGGAGAGGAAAAAACAGCGGTTCCCCCGTACTGGGAAATCCCCTAGAAAAAGAAAAGGAGGGGAAAAACAGCGCTCCCTGTTTTCTGGGAACCCATAGAACGAATGGAGAGAACCAAAACCCTCCCCTGGGACTGGGGAAAATCCCATAGAACAGAATGGAGAGAAAAAACAGCCCTCCCCTGTACTGGGGAAATCCCCCTAGAAAAAGAATGGAGAGAAAAGCCCTCCCCGGGCGGGGAAAAAAACCCCTAGAAAAAGAATGGAGGAAAACAAACCCCCCCTGTATGGTAAAATTTCCCCCAAAAGAACGAATGGAGAGAAAACGCCCTCCCCTGTACTGGGGGAAATCCCATAGAACAGAATGGAGAGAAACACAGGCCCCCCCCTGTACTGGGAAAACCCCCCCATAGGAAAAAGAATGGAGGAACACAGCCTCCCCTGTACTGGGAACCCCCAAAAGAACCCGAATGGGGAGAAAAACAGGTTTCCCCCTTTTCTGGGAAAATCCCAAAAGAAAAAAAAAAATGGAAAAGGAAACACAGCGCTCCCCTGTACTGGGAAAATCCCCTAGGAAAAAGAATGGAGAGAACACCCGCCCCCCTTTACTGGGGAAATCCCCCTAGAAAAGAATGGGGGAGAAAAACAGCCTTCCCCCGTACTGGGAAATCCCTAGAACAGAAGGGGGAGAAAAAACAGCCTTCCCCCGTACTGGGAAAATCCCATAAAAAAAGAATGGGAGAACAAAAGCGCTTCCCCCGTAATGGGAAAATCCCATAGAAAAGGGAAAGGAGGAAAAACAGCCCTCCCCCGGGATGGGAACTCCCCTAGAACAGAATGGAGGAACCCCCAGCCCCCCTGTACTGGGAATCCCATAGAAAAAGAATGGAGAGAAAAACAGCCCTCCCCTTTTACTTGGGGAAAAACCCCTAGAAAGAATGGAGGGAAAGTCCCTTTTGCAAAAAACCCCAAAACAGTTTGGGGGGAACCAGCCCCCCTTTCTGGGAACCCCCCTAGAAGGTGGGGTAAAAAGCCCCCCTTTCAAACATTCAAAAAAGGGAAAGTCCCCTTTTAAATATGGAAAATTGGGGAAAATTGTATGGGAATCCCTTAAAAAATTAAAACGCTTTTTTTTTTTAAAACTCCCAAAAAGTGGGGGGGTTTTTTTTAACTTGAACGAAAAAAAACATGGCCCCCTACCGGGCTATGCGTCCACGGTTACTGGGAAACCCCAAAACGTATTGAAAAACCCGTCCCCGTGGTCCCCGGGAACAGAAAAGATCAAGGGTTGGGCTTTCCCCGCAGAATGGGGGCATGCCCCCCTTTTTTGCAAACTTCCCCTAGGGGAAAAATGGAAAGAAACAGCCTTTTGGGTCCCAAAAACAAAAGGGGAAAAAGAAAACCCCCGGGGGGGAACCCCAATAGCCCAAGATGGAAAACACACCCTTGATGGGGCTCCTAATTAAAAAGGGGAAAAATTTCCCCCCAAACTGTCGGGGGTATAAAAAAATACTAAAAAATTTAAGGGAATTTCCCCAAAAAAGGGAAAAAAAAAGGGGGTTTTTTGGGAATTCCTAAAAAGTCAAAGTCCCCGACTGGGAAAAAAAAAAAATTGGCCCGGGGGATCACACCCCCCCTTTGGGAAATTTTTTTCAAAAACCCGGCCGGGCCCCCCCGTTCAATCCCAAAAACTGAAGGGAAATAAGCGTTCCCCCTTTACGGGAACTTCCCCAAAAAAACCCGAAAGGAGAGGGCTTGTTCTGGGTCCCCCAAAAGATCGTTAGGGCCAGGGCCCCTTAAAGGACGGGGAAATTCCCTGAAAGGTAAGAAAAAGTTCCCCTTTTATTTTTTTTTTTTTTTTTAAAACAAATGGGAAAAACAAAAGGTTTTTGGGGAATTTCCTAGAGAAAAAACCCCCCCTTTTTAAATTTCCCGGAAAAAATGGAAAAAAAAGTTAAGGGGTCCCCAAAAAAAAAGGAAAACCCCCTTTCCCCACACTCCCAAAAACCCCGTGGGGGGCCCCTCCCCTGGGACATCCCCTTCAAAAAGGGGCACCCAGCCATCCCCTTGGGGCCCATAAAAAATTGGGCCCCCTCCCTTCCCAAATTTCCCCAAGAACGGGGGAGGGCAACACCTTGTCGGGTCCCAAAACAGTAAAAAATCCCCTATGGGTTCCCTAGAAAAAAATGGGGGAAAAAATTTTTGGGCTATGGCAGAAAGAGATTTTCCGGACCTTTTCGGGCCCCAAATTAAATTGGGTGTAAAAGGTCCCCAAAGGGGCTCCCCTTTAAAAAAATTAAGCCGCGGAAAGTATAAACCCGTGGGGGAAAAAACGTCCCCTTTCTCCCCTCGGGGCCCCGGCCCCCGTTTTTGGGCTCCGAACGGGGAGAGAACAATCCTTGTTGGGCTCCTCTAAGAAAAACCCCCGTTTGGGGGAAAAACCCATGAAAAATGGGGAAAAAGGTCCCTGTAGGGGGTTTCCCGCAGAAGGAGGAAAAGCGTCCCTTATAAATTTCCCCGGGAAAAGATTAGAGAAAAACCCCCGCCCCGTTTTTGGGCCCCATTCGAATGGGGGAAAAAATCCCCCCACGGGAATCCCTGACCCTGGGAGGCCTTCCCCGTAACCCGGGCTTAGAAAAAGTTGGGGATTCCTTGGTCGAATTTTTTTTTATAACCCTTTTCCCATTTCCTGGGTTGTGGGGGGTGGGGTATATGACAACATGGCCAAATATTGATTTTAAATTTCCAAAGAAAAAAATTAAAATTTTTTTTTTATAAAAATAATTTTGTTTTTTTTTTTTTTTATTTTTTTTATTTGCGAAACTGGGAAATTAATTTTGGGGAAAAAGGGGGCAACAAAAGAAACCCTTGGGGAAAAGGAAAAAAATTTTTTTTTTTCCAAAAAAGGGGAAAAAAGGAAGCAGAAAGCCCAAAATCCAACATGGGGAAAAAAAGGTGGAAAAGGCCCCAATAGGTAAAGGCCCCGGGCCCTCTTGGTTGGGTTTTCCCAAAAAAACAAGCTTTTAAATTCCTAAACCCCCCTTTTAAATTGGGGCACACAATTTGTTCTAGAAAAAATAGTAATACAAAAAAAAGTTACCCCCTAAATACCCCAACACGATGCTCTGGTGCCCCTGTGTACAGTCATTCTATGGCCTCAGTGATCTCCTGCCATAGATGCCTTCATCACTCCTTCCATAATATACTGCAATACTTCTGTATCGCAGTGCATTACACCTGTCAGTGTCACACAGCCTATTAGTCATGTGTGCATAGTAGACCTGGGGACTATTGTTAGGCTATGTTCACACGGCTTAATTGCGGGACGTATTTCGCCCCGCAATTACACTGTGTGTACAGGGGCGGGAGGGCCGGCCCCATAGACATTGATTACTAGCGGTGAGTATACGCCGTGAACAATTGACGTCATTTCTCTCCCCGCAGCCCGTATTGTGCGAGCGGGGAGAGGAGACGTAATCCATAGTTCTCTCTAAGACAACTGTGGATTACCGTAATGACTGGGACGGATTTCACCCGTAATTCGCGCAGTACGGCGCAAGATACGTCCCAAAATAAGCCGTGTGAACATAGCCTTAGCCACCGCGCCGTCATGGCAGCCCATCGACGCTCCATAATCACGGCACAGTGACCGGGGGAGGCCTCTGTAAGCTGGGCTCAGAAATGTTCATCCTCCGGTGTCTGAATGGATCTACCTTTCTCCATATACCTGGATTGTGGATGTGATCTGACCAGCACTGGCCTCCACTATCTGACTCTTACATTACCCAAGAAAAATAATAAATACACAACTAGTAGGTGTTTTTTTTTCTGTTTTTCTTTGATTTGCATAACATGTACTTGAATTTTGGAGAAATTGGGACCAACATTAAGAACCTGATGGAAGATTTCCAAAAGAATAAACCCAAAGAACAGCAGAAGCTGTAGTCCATCTCTGATATGAAGGTAGGAGGCCCTATAGTGTAAGGCCGGCCTCTTGTGTTCAGGGTTTGTACCAAGACACCAACGCCTGACACAAGTGAAGGCTTTGTGTTGAATTTTTCAGGAGCTTGTGTTCTTGTGATAGATTCCCGCTTGCACCTCTACTATTGTACATACTGTCCCCGGGTTACGAACGGGATAGGGGCTGTCTGTTTGTTCTGAAGTTGAATTTGTATGTAAGTCAGAACAGGTAGATTAATTAAATGTAATTTTAGCACCACAAGGGTTTTTCTTTAGTTTTGGATAGTGCAGGGAAGGGTTTTTACATTTGCTTTGCTGCCTGTGCCCCTGTTAAGAACATTTCGCCTCATTTTCACCTTATGTGCTGCTGTGGCATGCTGGAACTTGTCGTTCCACAGCTACTATCTACTGTGGAACATGGAACTACAAGTGCCAGCATGCCCCATAAGTCTCCGTTTGTAAGTAGGGGACAGATGTAAGTCCGAACGGTGTAAGTCGGGGACTGTCTGTATTTGGAAATATTAAGGCTTGGTTTACATGGTGTTTGATTGACGCGAAATTTCGGGAGTTAAATGTGGAATGTAAGCTTCAAAAAAAGCCCCTCAAGTGTCCCAGTGTACCTTTACACCAAATTACACACTGTGGGCTTCATTTATAAAAACCTGTCTAGCCGTAAAGGTCTGTTCACATGGCGTGTTGCGGCGCGTACCTGCGCACGCCACGTGTTTAGAAGAATGCGCTGATCAGCAGGTTCTAATAAAGTGCACGAGGAGTGAGGGGGGATGGGTAGGTGGCGCCATTCACTTTCATTATCCCTGCCGTGTATACACCGGAAAGAAGTGACATGTCACTTCTTTTCTCTGGCATTCAATACACGGCTGGGAAGACGTCAGGTAATCATAGCTAATTGATTACCGTAATTACAGGACGTATTGCAGCGCAATTACGCCCTGAAATAAGCTGTTTGAACATACCCTAAGGCCTCGTTCACACGACGGTTTTGGCCGCGGTTTTCGCTGCGGTTCCCGCGGCCAAAGCCTCGTCCCGACGCGGGTTTGCGGCGCGGGCTGTGGGCGTGGTCTCGGCGCGGGAGGGGCATGGTTAGGGGCGTGGCTTGCGCCGAGGGTTTGCTGCCATGCAAATTAATAGCAGGGGGCAAACCGCAGCGAGCCCACCACCCGCGGCGACGCCCGCGGCAGCACCGCGCGCCCGCCGCGCAGAGAACTCCCTGTCAGGAATTGACAGGAGAGTTCTTCACACGCGCGGGTCTGGCCGCGGCCCCGGATAGGAAACCATGTTAATAAACTAGACGCGTTTTGGCCGCGGAAACCGCGTCGGAACCCGCAGCCATAACCGCGGCCAAATCCGTCGTGTGAACAGGGCCTAAGACTTTCTTTGATGCCCATAGCAACCAATCAAACCCCATAGCAACCAATCAGCGCTCAGCTTTCATTTCTTGTACTGCTCTGGAAAAATGAAAGGGGAGCTCTGATTGGTTGCTGTGAGCAATAAGGACAATCTTACTGCTTATCGCGTTTTCCACATGTATTGAGCACGGACAACGCGTTTGGAGCCATGAAGCATATTCATCCCACAGACTGGAGCTATTTCATGTCAAGAGAAAGTGTAATATAGGGCAGAAATCTGAGTGTGTCCTTTTGATTTAATATGCATATTACACTGCATATTGTTCAGTGGGAAAATACACTGGGCCTTATGTATGAAAACTTTCTAGCTCTAAGACATTTTGTTGCCCATAGCAACCAATTAGAGCTAATGGTGACCAATCAGAGCTCAACTTTCATTTTTCCAGAGCACTATATGACATGAAAGCTGAGCTCTGATTGGTCGCTTTGGGTTCTTATTAGTTGCTATGAGCGCTGATTGGTTGCTATGGGTTCTTATTAGTTGCTATGAGCGCTGATTGGTTGCTATGGGTTCTTATTAGTTGCTATGAGCGCTGATTGGTTGCTATGAGCTCTGGTTGGTCGTTATGGACTCTGGTTGCTATGGGACACAAGGACAGTCTTCCTGCTAGACCGTTTTCATACATAAGACCCAGAGTATGAGCCTTCCCTAACACACAGTTTTAGGACTGTCATTTGTAGTACTTGCTGTGCATTCTGTTGTTCTACCACTAGATGGTAGACCGACACTGACACTTGTGTAGAGGAAGGCCCCGCACGGGATTATCCATGAAATATTGGGAGTACCCCTTACTCTGCAGCCAGTTCCTTATTCTCGCAGGATTTGGTTAAAGAGCGTTCTTCCACAAATGCCGTCTATTTGACAAAGTGCCCCAAAGGTTCCCATCTGGTTTAGTCCGCGCCTGCGCCCGTTTCATAGCGAGCTACGAGCGCACTGCAGAGAAAGGGGAGATGGCCGCACTTGTGCAGTTCTCTCCAATCATGTCTATGGATTCCCCTTGAGAAAAGCAGTTGATCACGGCACTCGCCAATCTTAATCGCTTTATTAATAAAAAATTCCAGTATACAAGCGGGAGCCGACACTCAGTGGCGTCTGTTTTACATCTTCTAAAGGAAATGATGGGGTTTGGGTAGTTTTTCCCTTTAGATCATTGTCCATGTCTAATCTACGCCACTGTCTTTGGAAGGTATTTTTTATTTGATCTGACAAGTCACTAAATTCAGATGAAAGAATGAATCGGTTTCATTCTTTTTGCGTTTCTTGTACAACATCTTCTGTCGCTCCTGACTAATAGCTATTGAAATCCCCTCGATATAAGCACATCCTCGAGATCTTAATCTATTTAATTCCATCCATTGTTCCAAGAAAAAGATATATTCACTATTGTTTTGCTTTAATCTAAGAAATAGACCATGGGGCCCATAGCCGCCAATGGGGAGCCTATAGCCGCCTGCCAATGGGGAGCCTATAGCCGCCCGCCAGTGGGGAGCCCGTAGCCGCCCGCCAGTGGGGAGCCCGTAGCCGCCCGCCAGTGGGGAGCCCGTAGCCGCCAATGGGGAGCCCGTAGCCGCCAGTGGGGAGCCCGTAGCCGCCAGTCGGAGCTATGGGCAACAACGATAGTCTTACTGCCAGACAGTTTTCATACATAAGGTCCTATGTGTTCAGCTCTATGTTGGACATTGGGGGGCACCTAGGTGCCATAGGTCAAACATAGGGGCGAGGAGAAATCTACTTATTGTTATCTGGCTGTCATGGCCACTTATATACTGACTTCTTATTCGTTTCCAGGCGTTTGTAGAAAACTACCCTCAGTTCAAGAAAATGTCCGGCACGGTGTCCAAACACGTGACGGTGGTGGGGGAGCTGTCGCGCCTGGTGAGCGAGCGCCATCTGATGGAGGTGTCCGAGGTGGAGCAGGAGCTGGCCTGTCAGAATGACCATTCCAATGCTCTACAGGTGAGATCGCAACGTCAATGCAACAACCCTCCCTACAGAATGGAAGAGGAGCTAGTTCACATGTCCTTAAAGGGGTTGTCTCACTACATTGATTCATCTCACCTCCGTCCTGTTTTCTTGGTTTCATTTTGAATTTAGGGGTGTGTTTACTGGCTTCCACTAGGCTGCAGTAGAAGCCAGGTCTGTAGCTATAGCAACCAGTGCTGGCAGCCAATCAGGAAAGATCAAACAGGTCTGTAGCTAGAGCAACCACTGCTGGCAGCCTGTCGGGAGAGATCAAACAGGTCTGTAGCTATAGCAACCAGTGCTGGCAGCCTAGCAGCAGAGATTGAACAGGTCTGAAGCTATAGCGACCAGCACTGACAGCCTATTAGGAGAGATCAAACAGGTCTATAGCTATAGCGACCAGTGCTGGCAGCCTATCAGTAGAGATCAAACAGGTCTGTAGCTATAGCGACCACAGGAGCTGATGCAGCCCATACAAGAGGGGATATCTCAGAATAGATAGGACATTGTTAATGGACACATATTGCAAAGTGACTTGTTTTTGCAAGATCTTTAACATAAAAAGCAGCAATCCTTGTAGTGAGACAACCCCTTGACAAGGAACCCGTCACAGTGATCATGCGATCTGATCGGCATATTATAGAGCAGGAGGAGCTGAGCAGATAGATTTTGCTGTTTGGAAAGATTTAGTAGAATTTAGAATTCATTTAATTTACTGTATATTCTGGAATAAGGAGTCCAGTGGGGGGTCTTATCTGTGATTGACAGCCTTCCTTCTATAAGTGTGCTTATAGATAGCTGTCAATCACTGATAAGACCGCCCACATGGGATTGGTTGCAGCCCCACTTAAACATTGACGTATGCTGCTGAAAATGGAGAAATCTGCAGCTCATGAATGACTGTGAGAATACAGGAATACCACAGAGTGCTTCAGGATAATGGGCGCCTCGGCTTTTACATAGAAAAGGCCATATTCCCTGACTTCAAAGCGTTATTAATTATGGTTATTGTACAAGTCATTCGGTCGCCTCATTCTCCACACAAAGCCACGATTAAGAGACGTTGTGCCGGTCGTGGTAAGGTCATGCCAAGCCACCCTGCATTCTTTAGGGCCGATGACACAGCCTTGTGTGTAGGCCTGGGATGCTGAATGTACCCAGTGTCCCAACATATGAATAATGAGCCCGAGACTCCATAGGAGTCACACAGACAATGGCCGGGCTGTGCAGCGCACATAGACGTCACTGGCACACTGCGTCCTTTCCATCCAGCCTATGTGATGGGTCTGCTGCATCACCCGCTGAAGGTTACATACCAGCAGGGTGACAGTGCTAATGATAGAGACGCACCCCTGCTAAATGGTACACAAGCATTTTGTTCTCCAGTTAAAAATTCTGCTTATATGGATCATAAAGGGGTTAACATTAATCCCCGTATGATCCTGGGGGTTTTATCCTGTATTATCCCCCAAACTGCGCTACTATTTGTGGTGCAGCACTTGTACAACATTTCAGACTTATCCTATACTGATCCTATTACATCCTGTATTACCCAGATCCATTCACTATTCTCTGTGCATCAGTACATACATTATTATCCTGTACGACCTAGTACATCCTGTTTATCCCCAGAGCTGCACTCACATTCCGCGGTGCAGTCACTTAAAAAGCATTACTTTTCCTGCACGATCCTGATTCAACCCCTTTTTATTTTCCTCCAGAGCTGCCCCTATTCTGTGGTGCAGTCCTTACATACATTACTTTTCCTGTACGACCTGAGTTACATCCTGTTATCCCCAGACTTGGGATTCACTATTTTTGCGGTGATACTGTACATTTTCATTACTTACCTGTATGATCCTGGGGACCCCTCCGTTTATCCCCCGGTTGCACCCCACTATTTCTGGGGGCAAGTTGTTTAAAAAACTTAACCTGCACTATCCGATTACATCCTTATTTTCCTCCAGAGCTGCACTCTATTCTGCTGGTCAGTATGGTACATGCATTACTTATCCTGCACTGATCCTGTTTACATCCCGTATTATCCTCCAGGGTGCGCTCACATTGCTTTGTGATCAGTAAATGTGTTCATACATTACTTATCCTGTACTGATCCTGGTTTACATCCTGTATTATCCTCCAGAGCTGCGCTCACTATTCTGCTGGTGCAGTCACTGTGTACATAATTACTTATCCTGTACTGATCCTGAGTTACATCCTTATTACCTCCAGAGCTGCACTCACTATTCTGCTGGTGCAGTCACTGTGTACATACATTACTTATCCTGTACTGATCCTGAGTTACATCCTGTATTATACCTCCAGAGCTGCCTCACTATTCTGCTGGTGCAAGTCACTGTTACATACATTACTTCCCCTGTACTGATCCTGATTTACATCCTGTATTATCCTCCAGAGCTGCACTCACTATTCTGCTGGTGCAGTCACTGTACATACATTACTTATCCTGTACTGATCCTGAGTTACATCCTGTATTATACTCCAGAGCTGCACTCACTATTCTGCTGGTGCAGTCACTGTGTACATACATTACTTATCCTGTACTGATCCTGAGTTACATCCTGTATTATACTCCAGAGCTGCACTCACTATTCTGCTGGTGCAGTCACTGTACATACATTACTTATCCTGTACTGATCCTGAGTTCATCCTGACTATCTCAATGCATAGCTATGATGGGATCCCCCCTGTTAGAGTTGACTGCACTCACTATTGCTGTGGTTGTACTTTTATTTATGCTTTTTGTATTTCCCTTTATAGATAGTGCTTTTTGTATTTCCTTTTTAGAATGTGAAACGCCTCCTGCAGAACCAGCGGTTACCAGAACTGGATGCCGTCCGTCTGGTCATGCTCTATGCTCTGCACTATGAGCGGCACAGCAGCAACGCCCTGCAGAGTCTTCTCACCGACCTCCGGAATCGAGGGGTGTCCGAAAAGTATCGAAGGGTGAGTGTTTTTCATTGTACCCCTCATAATCCTGTAACTAATCAGCAGCTGACGGTGACTCCCTTGTTTGTTGGGCAGCTGGTGTCCTCTGTGGTGGATTTTGGTGGAAAGCGAGTGCGAAACAGCGACCTATTTAGTCCGAAGGACGCCGTGGCCATTACCAAACAGTTCTTTAAGGGACTCAAGGTCAGTGGTCTTTAGCCGTGTGCTTTTGTCTTAGCTGTAAGGCTCCTATGTTCACACGGCTTATTTTGGCGTGTATAGTGCGCACCGCAATACGCCGGATGTTTTGGAACCACGTGCTGGTGCAGTCGCTATTCTGCTGGTGCAGTCACTGTACATACATTACTTATCCTGTATGATCCTGAGTTACATCCTGTATTATCCTCCAGAGCTGCACTCACTATTCTGCTGGTGCAGTCACTGTACATACATTACTTATCCTGTACTGATCCTGAGTTACATCCTGTATTATACTCCAGAGTGCACTCACTATTCTGCTGGTGCAGTCACTGTGTACATACATTACTTATCCTGTACTGATCCTGAGTTATATCCTGTATTATCCTCCAGAGTTGCACTCACTATTCTGCTGGTGCAATCACTGTACATACAGTGTACATACTTATCCTGTACTGACCCTGAGTTACATCCTGTATTATCCTCCAGAGCTGCACTCGCTATTCTGCTGGTGCAGTCACTGTACATACATTACCTATCCTGCACTGACTCTGAGTTACATCCAGTATTATACCCCGGCTCCATAGACATTCATTGTCAGCGGGGCGTAATCGCCGCTAACAGCCGACATGTCAATTCTCCCCCCGGGCATACGATACGATCGTATAGTACGCGCGGGGGACGACACAGCTCTTTGAGAGCTATGAATTACCGTAATTGCGGCGCGCTTTTTGCTGCATATAATGTGCAATACTCGGCGAAATGCATGCCGAAATACGCGCCATTTTAAGCCGTGTGAGCTCGATTTTGGGCGACCACGTCTGTGAGTCTCTGTGCATGCAACAAATGCTCTAGGGGCACAGTATATTTGCAAAAAGGATAAAACAAGGAGCCTGTGGTGCTGCTGGGAACCATAGTGACTCGTAGATGAAGCAAAGTTTTTATCGTGGTAACTAATTTCAGCACTGAAGGGCTTAACACAGGAGGTCAGAACCCCTGTCGTAACCAAGAAAGGAGCTGTGGAGCCAGGCAGGTGATCCAGTCGGATGAGACGTATGGGCAGAGGCTTCCATTGATGCCTTTCAAATATTTCAAGGCAATAAAGTCAAAATATAGGGCCTTGTGTATGAAAACTGTGTAGCAGGAAGACTGTCTTTGTGCACCACACGTATCTGTATTAATGGCACCCTTTTGTATCACCTTATCTATATGCAATTATAATAACCCCCTCATACATAGAAGGTGTGCGAGTGGTTGTCGTATCGGTATTTTTGCATCCCCCCATGTATTATACTGTGGCTTTTCTGCATACTGGTGTGAACAGGTATCAATGCAATGTGCAGTTTTTTTTAATCATCTAATTGTCCCCCTAGTCGAGGGGTGTGTGAGCTACTGCTCAGCAATTACCTGCCTCTGTTTTATTTTTCCCAAGTTGCACAGGGGCCTGTGTTGCCTCCTACTGGGTTCAATCTAATAATAATCTTTATTTATATAGCGCCAACATATTCCGCAGCACTAGTCCAGCCATTGAGCTGTAAGTATGACCTTTGTTATGTTTCTGAGTAAATAATGTCCCATTTTTCTGTGATTTTGCCCATAGCAATCAATCAGCGCTCATAGCAAGCAAGGCTAATGGCGACCAATCAGCGCTCATAATATCCAATCTGAGCTCCGCTTTTATTTTTCCAGAGCACAATATGAAATGAAAGCTGAGCTCTGGTCGGTTGCTATGAGCTTTGATTGGTTGCTATGGACACCAAGGACAGTCTTACTGCTAGACCGCTTTCATACATAAGGCCCATAGATGCCAGAATAAGGAGCCTTAACCCAGAAGAATCAATGGCACACTGGTATGGCAGAGGCTGTGTTCACCTGCATTGTCTTTGTGTAGGGGGTGGAGAACGTGTACACTCAGCACCAGCCGTTCCTCCTTGATACCCTGGACCAGCTTATAAAAGGGAAACTAAAGGACAACATGTACCCCTATGTGGGACCCAGCACCCTACGGGACAGGTAAGACACGTCATTCACTGCTCTTGGGGTGACAACCGATACCAGCTCTATAATTTTTTTTTTAAAAAAAAAATTGCCAGCATTAATACTAATGGAGCTTTATTGTGTATCCAAAATAGCACTGATATATTCTTTTTTTTTTTTTTCCTCTGTTTTATATATTTAAAAACGATTTGTAAAAAAATGGAGGGGAAAAATGCAAATTTTCAATTTTATTTAATCTTTTGTCATTTTATGTACGGTAGTTTAAAAACACATTGTTCCGCAAAATAATAAAATCACTGAAATATAACGTAAAACTTAAGTTTTACTATCAAACGTCAAAATACAAAAAGTCCTATCAAAGGATACATTTGGGTATCTGTCCCTAGTACACCCTATAACACACAGTACCTATCAATGTGTATGTGGGATCTTCGTCCTATAAAGGGCGGCCCCACCTGGAACTTAGGACTATTTGGTCCTGGTAAACCCTAGAACAAGAAATCTAAAAAAAAAAAAAATCAGGCTATGCTGTACCTAAAACATATTTTTGGGGGTGTAATTCTTACTAATATTTTACCATTTGGGTACAGCATAGCCTGTGTTCCAGGTGGGGCCGCCCTTTTCAGGACGAAGATCCCACATACACATTGATAGGTAGTGTGTGTTATAGGGTGTACTAGGGACAGATGCCCTACTGTATCCATTGATAGGACTTTTTGTATTTTGACCTTAATTAAAATACAGAACCATAAGTTAACTAAGTAAAAGTTAAGTTTTACATCACATTCCAGTGATTTTTTTTTTTTTGATAATTGTTGGATGTATCTAGACTGGTTTGAGTGGCCAACACACGTTCCATTTTTTGATTATTCCACAAAATAATAATAATAATTGTTGTTGCAACCTTGTAGTGTCTATTTAAAATAATAGTAAAAAACCCTCTCCCCTCCAGCACCGCGCTGACCTCGGGTCTCCCTTATACTCGCCTCTCCCCTCCAGCACCGCGCTGATCTCGGGTCTCCCTTATACTCGCCTCTCCCCTCCAGCACCGCGCCGACCTCGGGTCTCCCTTATACTCTCCTCTCCTCTCCAGCACCGATCTGACCTCGGGTCTCCCTTATTCTCTCCTCTCCCCTCCAGCACCGCGCTGACCTCGGGTCTCCCTTATACTCGCCTCTCCCCTCCAGAACCGAGCTGACCTCGGGTCTCCTTATACTCGCCTCTCCCCTCCAGCACCGCGCTGACCTCGGTCTCCCTTATACTCGCCTCTCCCCTCCAGCACCGCGCTGACCTCGGGTCTCCCATAAACACCCCTCTCCCCTCCAGCACCGCGCTGACCTCGGGTCTCCCTTATACTCGCCTCTCCCCTCCAGTACCGCGCTGACCTCGGGTCTCCCTTATACTCGACTCTCTCCTCCAGCACCGCGCTGACCTCGCCTCTCCCCTCCAGCACCGCGCTGACCTCGGCTCTCCCTTATACTCGCCTCTCCCCTCCAGCACCGCGCTGACCTCGGGTCTCCCTTATACTCGCCTCTCCCCTCCAGTACCGCCGCTGACCCTCGGGCTCCCTTATACTCGACTCTCCCTCCGCCAGCACCGCTGCTGTTACCTCGCCTCTCCCCTCCAGCACCGTGCTGACCTCGGGTCTCCCTTATACTCGCCTCTCTCCTCCAGCACCGCGCTGACCTCGGGTCTCCTGTTTTGTTATTTCTCCTTCCAGATGGGAATGGCAGCAGTGGTCACGTGGCACTGCCTGACTTTACCAGTTGCTGTTCCCGTCTGGAAGAAGACGACTGTCAGCTGATGAGGACCGGTACCGCACTGGAACAGAGGTGAGGGGAGTATAAGCCTTTTTATTTTAAATGACCCTACTAGGGTAATAAAAGATATGGACAACCCCTGAAGGTGTTGTGGATTATCAAGGTGTCGACCCTTTTGGAACCAGTCTTAAAGTTCTGTTCGGTTTTTCAAAGGGCCCCAGGGGGTAACAAGTCCCTTTATGGTTGGAGGCTACTTTAAGGGAAACTTTCACAGTGTAAAAACCTTTAACCGGGGCGGGCACCGGGGGGTCCGCATTGTCCTTGGTGGAAAAATACCATTCTTTTAAACAAAGAGGGAAAGGGGTGAGTTTTTCTCCTATGTCCATTGGAAAACCATGTTAAAGGGGGGCCTTTTATAGTCAGGTTTTTGTTTCTCCTTTTAAAAGCCCAGGGGAGAACTCGGTGTAGTCTAATGTCATCGGAGGAAATTTTTGTGTAATGATGGAGGGGCCGCTTAGTGGGAAAGTCATTTGGAATGGGGGGGTCTGCTGTGCCAATGTCCCCTGAGTAAGGGGGATTGTCCCGGCTGCCATGTGACATAGGGGTTTTGGGGGGGGGGGGGGGACTGTTGCGTTCCCGGGGATAAAAAGGTGTGGGGGACAGCGCCCGTTCCCCCTGAGGGGGTAGGGGTGTGAGGCATGCCCACCCTGAGGTTTTGGGGTTTGAGGCGCCCGACCCCCGGGAAAGAGGAGGTTGGGGAGCCCCGACCCCCCGAATTTGGGAAAGGGGTGAGGACAGGCCTGATCCCCCGAGAGTAAAAAAGGTTTTGAGGGAACCCGCGCCCGGGCCCCTGAGACTGGAGGGTGAGGGGCCGCCCGAAACCCCCTTTAGACGTAGGAGGGTTTGAGGCAGGCGCCCCGATCCCCCGGACGTTTGGGGGTTTTTGGGACAGGCCGACCCCAAACGTTTGGGGGGTTGAGGAAAAGGCCCGACCCCTGAGAATTTGGAGGTGTGAGGGCAGCGCCCATTTCCCCCGGGGGACGAAAGGGGGTGTGGGGACAGGGCCGGTTCCCGAGGTAGGAGGGGTGATGCGGTGCCCCGATCCCTGGAGTGGAGGTGTGAGGACAGCGCCTGATCCCCTGAGACGTAGGAGGTGTGAGGACGCGCCCCATCCCTGGAGAGGGGTGTGAGGGCAGTGCCGACACCCGAGACGTTGGGGTGTGGGGGCAGTGCCTGTCCCTGGATAGGGGTGTGAGGACGCGCCGATCCCCCGGTGTAGGGGTGTGAGGACGCGCCCCAAACCCCGAGTTAGGAGGGGTGAGGACAGGCCGATCCCCCGAATGTAGGAGTGTGGGACAGCGCCCGATCACCTGAGACGTAGGAGGTGTGAGGACAGTGCCCGATCCCCTGAGATATAGGAGGTGTGAGGACAGTGCCCGATCCCCTGAGACGTAGGAGGTGTGAGGACAGCGCCCGATCCCCTGAGATGTAGGAGGTGTGAGGACAGCGCCCGATCCCCTGAGAGCTAGGAGGTGAGAGGACAGCGCCCGATCACCTGAGAGCTAGGAGGTGTGAGGACGGCGCCTGATCCGCTGAGACGTAGGAGGTGTGAGGACTGCGCCCGATCCCTTGAGATATAGGAGGTGTGAGGACAGCGCCCGATCCCCTGAGCTATAGGAGGTGTGAGGACAGGGCCCGATCCCCTGAGATATAGGAGGTGTGAGGACAGGGCCGGATCCCCTGAGATATAGGAGGTGTGAGGACAGGGCCCGATCCCCGGAGATTTAGGAGGTGTGAGGACAGTGCCTGATCCCCTGAGATTTAGGAGGTGTGAGGACAACACCTGATCCCCTGAGATATAGGAGGTGCGAGGACAGCGCCCGATCCCCCTGAGACGTAGGAGGTGTGAGGACAGCGCCCGGTTCCCTGAGACGTAGGAGGTGTGAGGACAGCGCCTGATCCCCTGAGATGTAGGAGGTGTGATGACAGCGCCCGATCCCCTGAGACGGAGGAGGTGTGAGGACAGTGCCTGATCCCCTGAGATTTAGGAGGTGTGAGGACAGTGCCCGTTCCCCTGAGATGTAGGAGGTGTGGGACAGTGACCGGTTCCCCTGAGATCTAGGAGGTGTGAGGACAGCGCCGGTTCCCCTGAGACTTAGGAGGTGTGAGGACAGTGCCCGATCCCCTGAGACGTAGGAGGTGTGAGGACAGTGCCTGATCCCCTGAGATGTAGGAGGTGTGAGGACAGTGCCCGGTCCCCTGAGATGTAGGAGGTGTGAGGACAAATGCCCGGTCCCTGTGAGTTGGAGCGGTGTGGGACGTGCCCGGTCCCCTGAGATGTAGGAGGTGTGAGGACAGCCCCGTTCCCTGAGTTTTAGGAGGTGTGAGGACAGCACTGGCACCTGGACAAAGGGTTTGGGGGGATACTGTCTGGTGTGAAGGTGCTGCCTGGTATCCATAAGACCTGTTATTTATCTGTGGTGTATTAGGATCTGTCAGAGGTAACCTCATCACTGATACTACAGTCTGTATATCGCACATAGGAGGGCGCACTATTTCCTCCCACATGGTGACTATCGATAAGCCATGCTGTTTGACACGCTCTCCTCCTCTATCATCGCTCTCCTCCTCTATCATCGCTCTCCTCCTCTATCATCACCCTCCCCTCTATAGCAACCTGTCATATTCCGACCATCTCTGGGGTCCTGGGCGTCCCGTTACGGGTGCGTGACACCTGAGACGTGAGCTGGGCAGTCTCCTTTGTCCTCTATGTACTGTGCTAGGAGTCTAGCTGGGCAGAGCCACACGTGTAATGAACGCTGCCGCTCCGCTGACATCGGAGCCTCCCGTAACAGTGTATTTTCCAGTCCTGTCATCAAGTGCCGGAGCAGAGTGAGAATTGGGTTACAAGATCTGTGTAATGGGGTCAGTACTGAACGTTTTCAAGTGAATTGGTCGGAAAGGTTAAAGGGATATTCTCCTCTTTTATAAGCTGATGACAGATTGCTCGGATGTGCATTCAACTTCCAATCGATTGGGGTCCAAAGTCTGAGACTCCCACTGTTTGAGAGGGAATTCTCGGGATCCAGGCTGCTGCCCTTTTATAGTGTTACCCTACACAGCGGTGCCCTCGCTGCAGCTCAGCTTCATTGAAAATGATGGAAGAAACCATCGCGCATGCGCAGAAACGACAGCAGAGAACGGCGCTTGCGCGAAGACTGTGACACCAAGCAGGATAGGGTTTCATGGGACTTAAAGGGGTTGTTCATACATTTATTTTTCCTTTTTTTGGTTTCATTTTGAAGCGGGGTGTGTTTCCGGCTTTCTGGCTGCAATGAAGCCCGGTCTGTAGTTTCGCCGCACTGGGCCCCTTTAAGGATCAAATAGGTCTTAGCTTAGCGATTGCGTTTGGTGTTTTCAGGTTGATAAAAAGGTCTGAGCTTTGTGACCAGCGCTGGCAGTTTATCAGGATGATCAAACAGGTCTGGGAGCTACAGTGACCAGTGCTGGCAGGCTATCAAGGAGAGATCGACAGGTCTGTGCTATATGCAACCAGAGCTGGCAGCTTTATCAGGATAGGGTTAGAACAGTTCTGTAGCTAAGCAACCAGTGCTGGCAACTATCAGGATTGATAGAACAGGTCTGTAGCATATGCAAACCCGTGCTGGAACCTATCAGGATAGATAAAAAAGTCTGTAGCATAGCAAACCCGTGTTGGGCTTTCAGGAGAGATAGAAAAGGTCTGTAGCTATAGCGACCTGAGATGATGCAGCCCATATAAGAGGAGAGATCTAGGAATAGGTGGGACACTGTTAATGGACACATATTGTAAAGTGATTTTGTTTTTGCAAGATCTTTAACATAAAAAGCAGCAATCCCTGTAGTGAGACAACCCCTTTAAAGCTTTTATTTTAGTGTGGGGATAAAAGGTGTTCCTGTTGCAAATTTGCTTTGCCTACTAAAACCATAATCAATGGTGTCGCCTATAATATTCACAGCTTCATTAACTGCCAGTCCCTATATATAGTATATTGTATTAAGTGCGTTCAATGTAATTTATTGTGTGTCGGCAATACTAGCCGCAAATTTGAAAATTTTACTAAAAGACCATATTTCTGGAACAACAGGCGCACTCCTACAGGCGAGCGGGTTTGGATATTTTGTCCCATAATAGTAGTTTGAGTGTTGGTGCATGAGGCCCAGATCACCTGGTCTCAGGTGGGTGGGTTATGGATATGTGCAGTTCTTTCCACATCACGGGTGGAAAAAATATCCAATTTTTTTCCCTTCACAGAGACCAAGCTCGGGTCCTGTCGGGGGTCACAGGCAGGAAGGTTCGTGCTGTCTTGGTGCTGCCCTGTGGCTCCTGCGCTCCCAGAGCCTTTTAATTATTTACTTGCACAGCCGGCTCGGGTGACGGGATTTGCATGGAGAGTAGAAACACTAAACGCTCACACACCAAGACCCCATTACCCACTGTGTGGCCCGGCTGCTGGATCGCACCTCCTCCTCCTCCCACAGAGCACTCTATGGGTTTGCTCAATATCTCACCCTCATAAGGACACCGGTATTTTTAGTCGAAGACACAATCCAATAAGCAATAGATACGGGGGAAGAGTTCTTGAAATAAGCCAAATTTGCTGCAACTTCTAACTTTTTGACCTTTTTTTATATTTTTTTTCCGTTTTTAGGAGGGTGGTGTTGTCTTTTCTATGTGTTGTATTTATATTTTATACATATAATACTTTTTTAATTTGATATAAATTTTTATGGTTTTTAATTTTTTTTATTTTAAGGTACATGGCCTTGCAATCCCTTGATTGCTGATATAATACACTGCAAAACATCTAGGCACGGCTGGTTAAAGGGGTTCTCTCATGCTGTTTCAGAGCCAAAAGCGGCTTCTTATTCAGGCATCCTGTCTCTTCCTGGTCAGGCTGTGGGTGGTTCTATAGCAGCGATTAACATACCAGCTCCATACTCACAGCTCTTCTGAATGCACTGACATGAGAGCAGGAGATCTTATCTATAGAGCAGAGAGCTTCAGAGCTCAAAGTAAACTTAAGTAAATAATCTCTTTGGTTAGAGATAACACACACTGTCCTGTATCCTGACCTGTGGTGACCTCACCCCCTGCTCTCAGATAAGACGAAGAGCAGAGAGAGAAGGGAAGAGCAGGACGGTGACCAGAGAAACCTGTGTGCTCTCAGAGTAGATAAAATATCTCCTCAACAAAGCAAAATAAACAAAGCAATATATTTGGAAAAAAGTCTTTATTTTCCATTCTCAAAGCTAATCTTTATATTGAAACAACCCCTTTTAAGCATTCATAGATAAAATACCAGGTGGCCTTCACAGCAGCATCTTCTTTGAGGTAACAGAGAAATCCTCCACTCTCTTTTTAACATTTTAGATACTATGGCCACTATAGACTATAACATCTAAGGGGTAATTGGCCAGGACAGGACTTGTCTCCGATTCTGGCCATAGCAGTAGAATATTTGCTGTCTCGTATATGGCCGAAACCAGTGCAGATGATGCAGACTCGGCTCCTGTGTTAAGACCAGTGCTAACTCTATAGCGTCATTGCAATACAGAGGTTTTCTCACCATGCAGTTTAACTGTGCCACAGGCAGCTTAGCTAAATGAGAAGCTTTCAAAGTCCCTTACTAGAGAGGAGGTGACTCCAGGGCTGCCATCAGTCATCTATTAACCGTTTCAGGGCCCCATACAGCCAAATCAAATGGGGCCCCCACATATTACTAGTTCCTATTTTTCAACATATCAGCGGGCCCCTTTTTGATTAGGGCACCTGACAGGAGTGCTGCCCTTAGGCTATGTTCACACGGCTTATCCACGGCGTAATTGCGGGGACGGATTTCGCCAGCAATTACGCCGTGTGCTGGTGTGGGGGGTGGGGGGCGGCAGCTCGCAGGCCCCATAGACATTCATTATCCACGGCACGTATCCCGCCGTGAATAATTGACAGAATTCATAGTTCTGTGGATTACCGTAATGACTGGGACGGATTTCACCCGTAATTCACGCAGTACGGCGCGCAATACGGACTGAAATCCGTCCCAAAATAAGCCGTGTGACTATAGCCTAAGGCCATGTTCACACGGCTTACGTTGTGTGGACGGGGGCAGAGCGGGGGGGCCGGCACCTCGTCGGCCCATAGACTATCATTGCTGGCGGCACGTATACGCTGCTGGTAATTCACATGTCACTTATCTCCCCCCGCGGCGGATTCGCCGAGCAGGGACAGGAGACATAATCCATAGTTCTCTGAGAACTGTGCATTACCGTAATGACTGGGACGTATTCCAGCCGGCTGAAATACGTGCCCAAATAAGCCGTGTGAACATAGCCTTACTGTCCTACTGGCACCCATGGGTGACTCACCATGGTCAGAGTGAATGACTGATGGCAGCTTGGAGCAATGAGCGATAAGAGAAAGCAAAAAAAAGTGATAGGGTCGTAACCAGTACCTCACCTCGTGTGCTGTAAGAGGAGATAAAATCTTCTTTATCTCTTGACCAAAGAAAAATCAACAAAGCAATGTATATAGAAAAAGTCTTCAATTACCCGTCCCTACATGTTTAAAGCAATTTACAGTAAATTTACTGACAGTTCAGGTATATGAATAAAGCTTAGCCACTGTATATTTAACTAGTTTCTAGTATACAGATGGGGATTTATTAATGGCTCTGAAGGGATTGATATGTTTGGCTAAGACACAATGCGGCATCTTAGGTGCAGCCAAGGAATCCACTGTGAGATTAACCCATTATCTCCCCCTGTGATATATGTTCAGTGGAGCCGGTGTCTCTCGCTTTGGGATTAATAATGGGATCCCATGAAATACAAGGGGATTTCAGCTCTTAATAGCCAAAGCTGCCCTCGTAAGAGTCCTCTAATCTGTTGGCCTAATTGTTATTTCCAGAGCAGCTTACACCGTCCAGCTCTGACGTACCTCCTGTAACCTGCCCCCGGACGGCCCGCTGCTGGCATTGTCCTGTAGATGCGGGTCTATGCAGATGTATTTTTGCTTGCGTGCATTACTGCACTAATATTTGGAGCTGTTTTTCGGTAAGGTAAAGCTCTGCCCCTAGCTCCACCCCATGCCATAGTTTTACAGCTTGAGATAGACCGTCAGCACTAGTAGGACTTGTGCCATAGCTTTCATATAGGATGCTGCTCCTTTCGCTTGGGGATTCTGTTAAAGCCATCATCACACAAAACTGCTGAAATACTTTGTGCTGCGGTGATATCCCACTTGTATAAAATCGCCTTCTCAGATCATGGCACTGCACTTGTTACTTGCAGCTCTGTGCTTCATAACATGGTCATATAAATGTACTTGGTTACTCCCTGATTCATAGTACACTACACTACTCTCCTGAAATACTTTGTGCTGCTGTGACATCCCACTTGTATAAAATCGCCTTCTCAGATCATGGCACTGCACTTGTTGCTTGCAGCTCTGTGCTTCATAACATGGTCATATAAATGTACTTGGTTACTCCCTGATTCATAGTACACTACACTACTCTCCTGAAATACTTTGTGCTGCTGTGACATCCCACTTTGTTAAAATCGCCTTCTCAGATCATTGGCCTGCACTTGTTGCTTGCAGCTCTGTGCTTCAAAAACATGGTCATATAAATGTACTTGGTTACTCCCTGATTCATAGTACACTACATACTCTCTGAAATACTTTGTGCTGCTGTGACATCCCATTGTATAAATTCGCCTTCTCAGATCATGGCACTGCACTTGTTGCTTGCAGCTCTGTGCTTCATAACATGATCATATAAATGTACTTGGTTACTCCCTGATTCATAGTACACTACACTACTCTCCTGAAATACTTTGTGCTGCTGTGACATCCCACTTGTATAAAATCGCCTTCTCAGATCATGGCACTGCACTTGTTGCTTGCAGCTCTGTGCTTCATAACATGGTCATATAAATGTACTTGGTTACTCCCTGATTCGTAGTACACTACACTACTCCCCTGAAATACTTTGTGCTGCTGTGACACCCCACTTGTATAAAGTCGCCTTCTCGGATCATGACACTGCTCTTGTTGTTTGCAGTTCTGTCCTTAATGACCCAGTCATATAAATGTACTTGGTTACTCTGATCCACACACTACTGTCCTGAAAATCTCTGTGCTGCTGTGACATCCCACGTGTGTAAAATCTCTTCTGATTTGGTACTGCCCATTTTGTTTGCAGCTCTGCCCTTAATGAAACAATCATATAAATGTACTTGGTTACTCTGATCCACACACTACTGTCCTGAAAATCTCTGTGCTGCTGTGACATCCCACGTGTGTAAAATCTTCTTCTCAGATTATGGTACTGCCCATTTTGTTTGCAGCTCTGCCCTTAATGAAACAATCATATAAATGTGCTTGGTCACGCTGATGAGCCACACACTACTGTCCTGAAAAGCTCTGTGCTGCTGTGACATCCCATGTGTATAATATCCCATCGCTCCGATCATGGCACTGCTCTTGTTGCTTGCAGCGCTGTCCTGAATAACGCGATCATAAAAATGTACTTGGTCACTCTGATGATCCACGCAGCTTGCAGCAGCACAGAGTGTGTGGAGCGGCTTGACCAAGTACATTTTTATGATCGCGTTATTCAGGACAGCGCTGCAAGCAACAAGAGCAGTGCCATGATCTGAGAAGAGGATTTAATACACATGGGATGTCACAGCAGCACAGAGCTTTTCAGGACATTAGTGTGTGGATCATCAGATTGAAGTACATTTACATGATCATGTTATTCAGGACAGCGCTGCAAGCAACAAGAGCAGTGCCATTAACCGAGAAGAGGATTTTATACACGTGGGATGTTACAGCAGCACAAAGCTTTTCAGCACAGTAATGTGTGAATCATCAGTATGATTAAGTACATTTTTATAATTGTCATTAAAGACAGAGCTGCAAACGCTGTCCTGAATAACATGATCATATAAATGTACTAAGTCACTCCCTGATGTATAGTACACTACTGTTCTGAAATACTTTGTGCTGCTGTAAATATTTTTGGTTATTGTGATCCTTTTTAAATGCATGTTATGTCTTAGCAAATATTTTATATAACCCTGGCAGGGAATGACTCAGAAGTGACCTGGAATTAATATTCCATACTGCTGATGTTATAATAGGCTACAGCCTGCTACAGTATATATTCTATGTATGTAATCTCAATCATATGTCTCTCTTTTCAGTTTCCTGGAAGAAGTCCAATCGGCTGGTTTCCATGGCCGGCCTTCGGAAACCTACCAGGGGGCGATGCGGTCATCCGTCAGGCGCTGAAGACAGAACCCTGGCATTCCCGTCCGGCCTGGCGGCCCGGTGGGGTCGAGTGTGTCTGTGCACTATGTTTCCCCTCCTCCCGGAGACCCTCATTGTATTATATCTGTTTTATCTCGCGGGGGTATGGCAGGGAAAATTATGTGAAACTTTTAGCTTCAGGCTCCCCTGGCAGTACTTAAAACCCCCGGCCCGCCGGGGTCGGACAAACCATCCCGGTGCTAATGGTTTGCCAAAACCTTTGTCTGTTACAGCCTTTTCCCTGGAAACATTCTGGGAGGGTTTTGGGGTTTTTGCAATAGACAAATTTTTTATGGATCCCCCTTCAAAATATATATATTTTTGGGGCTTCGAAAAGGAGCGGTGTCCTTTTTGGTGGCCTATTTAATAGGAGGATGGGATGGGTGGGTAGTGATACAAGCCTAAGACCCTAATCTTCAGTGGCTGAAGGACCATGCCCATTGGTCTCATCCAGCACAAGGGCCCTGAAGCTTCAAGGTCAGGCTCTGGTATCAGCAGACGGCACAGGATTGGATGCTGGGACCTGGGTGTGGGCCTATTGTAACTTTAAATTTAAAGAAAAAACCCGTACATAGTTCATTGCCCCCCGATGATCAGTTAGCTGTGCCAAGGGATGTTGTACCGCTGGCGCTTATAGTGTAAAATACAGTCAGTTCAGAGCATTTCCTGCTCCTTTGGAGTGTCCACCTAAAAAGTGTTTCACGGCCTGCTCTTCACAGCCGCTTTTAGGCCCAATTTTGTTTAGGTGGGGTGGTTCTGCGCTTCGGTCCCCTTCTTTTTACGCTGTGGGCGTTCTACACTTAGGCCCCCCTTCCCGTTAGGCTGGCTTCTACAGCTTCAGGCTCCCCTTCCTTTCAGGTTTGGGGGGCTTTACAGCTTTGGCCCCACTTTTGTTCGGCGGGGGGCGCTTTTACAGCTTCAGGCTCCCTTCCTTTCAGCTGGGGGTTCCTTTTCACTTTAGGCCCCCACTTCCCTGTTCAGGCTGGGGCGCTTTCTACGCTTCAGGCCCTTTCTTTTCTCGGGGGTTCCGTTCAGGCCCCCGTTGGGGGGCTTCTAACTTCGGGGCCCCCCTTCCTGTTTGGTGCGGGCGCTTTAACCCTTTAGGCCCCCACCGTTCCCCCCTTTTATTTGGCCCCCTTTTTTGGTGGGGGTTTTACAGATTTAGGCCCCCCTTCCGTTCAGGGTGGGGCGCTTTTAAACTTCAGGGCCCCCCTTCCTGTTAGGCTGGGGCCTTTAACAGCTTCAGGCCTCCCCTTCTGTTAAATTTCGGGGCTTCTACAGTTTAGGCCTCATTCCTGTTCAGGGTGCGGGCTTCTACGCTTCGGCCTCCCTTCCCCTTCGGGGTGGGGGTTCTTTACATTGGCCTCCCTTCCCTTTAGGCTGGGGCGTTTTTACGTTAAAACCCCCCACTTTTTGGCGCGGGGTTCTACGCTTTAGGCTCCACTTTGTTCAAAGGCTGCGGGCCCCTTCACAGCATTTTTTGGGCCCTTTCCCCCCAAGGCCAGTTCGTGCGGGGCTTCCACAGCTTCAGGCCTCCTTCCCGTTGGTGCGGGGGCTTAAAGCTTCAGGCCCATTCCTGTTCAGGTGCGGGGTTCTAAGTTGGGCCCCCACTTCCTGTTCAGGCTGCGGGGTTTTTTACAGCTTAGGCCCCCCTTTCGTTTTTGCTTTTTCCCACCCTCTTTTGTTAGGTTTGTCCTTCTTCAACTTAGGCTCCAACTTTGTTCAGGCTGTGGCGGTTACAGCGTGACCTACTTTCAGCTCTGCTGTTCAGGAGCTGTTTAGGGCCTTGGTGATAAAGGGTTTTAAATAGAAACCCAAAAACATAGAGGTTTTTTAAAAAATAAGGTTTGTCATTTTTAAAAACATATCAACCTCCGTGCTGCGTAAGACACAGCAGGGAGGAAACCCCATTCCCGGGGAGTGCTAGAAAAAGACGAGGTGGGGGGTAAAAACCCCGGAAAGCTTTTGCACAAAAAGAGATGAAACTGATTAACTCGAAAGGAAAACAAACTCAAACAGCATGTATTTTGGGGAAAGCTTTTTTATTAACCTACAGCTCAAAGTGATCAGTGTTTTTGAGATTTTCCCTTTAGTCATGGGGCAGGGTTGCCCCGCTTACCCCCCTGCTGATTCTACTAATATGGTGAAAAAGGAAAGGAAGGGGTGGGTTTGGGGGGGCAATCATCTTTGGGGAAAAAATACTTTGGGGGATTTTAATACAAATACAAATACTTTAAACCCCAATATTTTTAAAAACAAAAATTACTAAAAAAATTTTAATCCCGAGTATTTTAAAAACAAAAAAAATATACTTCCAAAAGATTTAAATAATTTAAATTTTGAAAAATTTTTAAAAAAAAATTTTAATAATAAAAAAAAAATGGTTTTAGAAGGTCCTTAGCCCATTTGGGGGGTTTTGCTCTTTAAAACCCCCAGTTATTGTCAGTGGCCGGATTCCTTTTTGGGCGACCCTTTAAAAAGAAAAGTTGTTCGTCAATGGGGAGAGGTGCTCGTTTAAGGGAAATTTACCCCCAAAAATACTCCCCTTTTATTACAGCCCCATTATGTCAGGCTTTGGGGATATTAATTTTGTTTCAGTAAATCCAGTGTTCAAAACAAAGGGAGTTAACCCCTCTGCTAAATTAACCCCTTGTGTGCCCTTAAAAGGGTTCAAAAATGTGAGACACTGGGGGTACTAAAAAAAGCCTTAAAATTTAAGATACCTAATTTTTTACCTCCTGTCTTTACATACAAATAATTTATTTAGGAAAACGGGGGTTTAAGTGAGGGCAGTGGGGTTAAAAGCTATTTTAAAAGAGGACAGGGTTTACTAAGCTGAATGCAATTACCCAAAATTTTTTTTCTGCAAAGGGGTTTTTCCCCCCCCACCCCCGGCTTTTACTCGAGGAATAAGTTTTCCCCGTTTTTTTTGGTAAAATTAGGGGCCTCGGCTTATATGGTATATACGGTAATTTAGGAATGGATTCCATCGGGGGTGATTAAAAAAAAAAATAAAATAGCTTCTAAAGGGGGGACTTGCGTTGTGGAAGCGTGGAATTTTCCCTCCCTCGAAAAAGATACGGAAAGGATTGTGCCGACCGCGCTTTTTTGTTTTTTTTTTTTTAAGTGCGGTGGGCGGGGTTATTTATAATACAAATTTGTTTTTTAAATTTTGAATGTATTTTAAAATCTTTAAAAAATATTTTTAAAATTTCAATTACAAAATTTTTGAATAAAAAAGTTTTTGATTACAAAATACAAAAACCCGAAAGTATTTTAAATACTTTTTAATTTTCTTGTTTTTTTAAAAACTCCCGACCCTGGGGATTTCCTGCCTGTCTAATTTGGGCCCTCCTGGCAAGCAGCTACCGTCAAGTTAGTACTCTGAAATGACTGTATTTTACAGATTAAAGGGGGCCCCCCCCTGGAAAAAAGTTTCTGTTATAGCTGGACCCGTTCAGCAAAGGGACAAGCTAAGTGATATAATAAAAACCAAGCCCCCTTTCTTTTATAAATATCCTTTCTGCTGAGGGGTTTTGAAAAGGTGTCTCCGTAACCTTATACTGTCCTTGCCATCTGAGTATCTCCGGCACTGACTGTATGTGTCTTGATTGATGATGTCCCCTACCAATTTAAATGTTGATTTTTGAAGTCTGCAGTCAAAAAGAGTTAAAGGTTCCCATCCCCCGGGTGTTTTATGGTCCTGATCCCCCATGCAGCGTCCCTTTGATTTGCCTGTAATAAATGGCTGCAATTGTACTATATGTGTCTAAGTCATTAGCAGCCATTACACCAGACAGCATGTGATGCTAGGTCGTGCCAAGCCAAGGGTCACATTACTACATAATATCCCACAATAAGCTACAGTGTGAAGTGGTGACTTCTGATATTGTGGCCAGCCCGGATTCAGAAATCAATGGGGAGACGCTGTGTCGGCTACAGGGGCCGTGTAGTATTATATAGGAGCCATTCAGATGAGTTACTGATCACATAATACATGGGGGGAAATCATGATGATCGAACTCCCTTATAGGACATATGCAAAGAGGTGTTTTCCGCCAATGGGCCTTAGGTGTGAAAACTATCTAGGAGTAAGACTGTCTTTGTTGCCCATAGCAACCAATCAGAGCCCATAGCAACCAATAAGAGCACATAGAAACCAATAGGGTTTTCCATAGGAGCCCATTGTGCTCATTTTCGGCCGGTTTTTCAGGCGGTCTGCAAAACCGCAAACTGCCTGAAAAACCGTCTGAAAACCCGTGCCGTGGGGACATGCCCTTAGATGAGCCCCGAAACCTCTCCATGCTGAACATAGACATGAATGGGAGTTACAGCCGAGCATTGCCACTCGGCTAAACTCGGAACTCCCATAGATTTGAATGGGAACTCTAAATTTAGCTGATCAGCTGTAATGGGAAACCCATTCGTGTCTATGGGAGAGTCCCGACCACCTCTCTGTTCAGAACGTTCTATAATGGGAACTCCCATTCATGTCTATGGGAGAGTCCCGACCACCTCTCCATTCATGTCTATGGGAGAGTCCCGACCACCTCTCCATTCAGAACGTTCTATACTGGGAACTCCCATTCATGTCTATGGGAGAGTCCTGACCACCTCTCCATTCAGAATGTTCTATACTGGGAACTCCCATTCATCTCTATGGGAGAGTCCCGCCCACTATCCTGTTCAGAAGGTTCTATACTGGGAACTCCCATTCATGTCTATGGGAGAGTCCCGCCCACTATCCTGTTCAGAAGGTTCTATACTGGGACCTCCCATTCATGTCTATGGGAGAGTCCCGACCCCCTCTCTGATCAGAATGGAGATGTTTCGGGTCTTGTTTAGGAGTTATGTGCAGGTCTCACCTATCAGACATTGTCTGTAGTGAGACAACCCTTTAATTGCTAGTATGAAGGAAAATATTGCATCCTGCCCTGTGTGCTTACCTCATATAACAATAAACATTATAACCATAGTGTCTGCCACTGACGACTTAATAAAAATTTTTAAATATGACTGGTAAGTTCTATACAGATGTTGCTAGTGTCTATATAAAAAGTTACCGCAATCAGATGCCCTGAATCCTTCCGACTTTGTTTATTCACTTTAATCAACTGCAAAAAACGTTCCGATTTGCTGAGTTCTACAGAAGACCGAATCTATATTTGTACTTCTACGCCAGGAAATTTCGTGTTGGCGCTGTCACAGGATCAGCTGATCATGGGACACGGTGGCTGCTGTCGGTTACAAGATGTTGTAATAAAGACCAGACGTTGGTCACCTTCTTAAGAAACTGATGTCTTTCACAATCTCAGTTTATTTGTAGCTCTACTAATGCACCAGTGCTCAATATATGACACCCAGTGGGTGACACTGCAACGGTTATGGGGCCTAGTGATAGAGGGGCCCACTCGGGCGCCTTCTATAGAGAACAGGTTGGTGGCTTCCTGTAGTCTGACACTACTATGTGGGTTCTCTGATATATACCCTGTTTCCCCAAAAATAAGACAATTTCTTATATTAATTTTTGCTCCTAAAGATGCGCTAGGTCTTATATTCTTATGAGTTGGTGTGTAACATATCTGGCTGTACTGTCACATCATGGACAGGAAAGCTATTCTGATTATGAGTAAAAATATTCAAACCTTAATGAGGAGAGTTGTTTATTCTGAAAATAATGCCCCCTGGTATTATTACATATACAGGCAGTCCCCCAGGTTACAGACAGGAGAGGGACTGTAGGTTCGTTCTTAAGTTGAATTTGTATGTAAGTCGGAACAGGTAGATTTATTAATTGCAACTTCAACACAAAAGGGTTTTTTTCAGTTTTGAAAAGTGCAGGGAAGGGTTTTACATTTGTTTGCTGTCTGCCCCTGTTAAGAAGATTTCACCTCATTTTCACTCATGTGCTGCTGTGGCATGCTGGAACGTGTAGTTCCATAGCTACTATCTGCTGTGGGACATGGAACTACAAGTGTCAGCATGCCGCGTAATTCTCCGTTTGTAACTAGGGGACAGATGTAAGTCGGAACGGTGCAAGTCGGGGACTGCCTGTACAGTATTGGGCACTTGGCATCAGTATCATGTGACTACTAAACAGTGCTGAAAACGTACAGTTCTCCCTCAACTTACAATATTATTAGTTTGGGAATGACCATTGTATGATGAGATCATAATTCTATGGAAAACTGGTAAAAGTCCCAAAATGTCCCCAAGATACTAATCCAGATAAAGCTTGACCTTACATAAAACATCAGAGAGAACTGCTGGAAGTCACTCTCTATGATGAGAACAGGAGCTTTTCTGGATCATGTACTTTATACACAATGGACCAAAAAAAGGACCCTCACCTGATGCCCAAAGGGACCGCTCATCCTGTAGGCACCTCACTAATACATGTAAGATCAGTACATGACATGTAGTACCGCACTGTACTGTAGAGAGGCGCTATATACCACCAATCACTGCATGACTCACAATAATGTAAGAGCAGTACAGGACAGTAGTACCCGCACTGACTGTGGGGAGGCGCTATAACCCCCAAATCACTGCATGCCCCTCACTAATACATGTAAAGCAGTACAGGACATGTAGAAACCCACTGTACTTAGGAGGCGCTAATAGACCACCAATCACTGAAATGCACCTCACAAATTACATGTGAAGAGCATTTACAGGCATGTATTACCGCACTGTACTGTAGGAGGCGCTATAACCACCAATCACTGCATGCACCTCACTAATACATGTAAAGCAGTAACGGACATGTAGTACCGCACTGACTGTGAGAGGCTATAACCACCAATCACTGCATGCACCTTCACTAATACATGTAAGAGCAGTACAGGACATGCAGTACAGCTCTATACTGTAGAGAGTCGCTATACACCACCAATCACTGCATGCACCTCTCTAATACATGTAATAGCAGTACAGTACATGTAGTTCCGCACTGTACTGTGGAGAGGTGCTATAGACCACCAATCACTGCATTCACCTCACTAATACAAAGGTTTTACAAGTAAAATGTTCATGACAATTGGTTGGATCTTCCATCAATCACATCTGCTGCAGATCAGCAATATCTGGGACATTGTATGGTGAGTGTGGTTACAACATACAATGTCCCAGGAAAGAAGATTGTACCCTGAAGCCATTGTAACCTGAGGAGTGCTGTATATCTTAATGTGGAGGCCAATGTGGATCTCCAAGTCATGAATACGAGCGCTTAGGTGGGTCTCGCTGACTGTTTTACTGTAATATATATTTGTATCCCCAGTTTAAAAATCCAGTGACTAATAGTTGATCATAATAACCACACACCATGTGGCTGAGTCTTGTTACCAAACCCCCATATTTTGTCAGAAGACATTTCTATACTTAGATGTCATGTTTTGGTCAACTTCCCCCAGATCTCGATTTTTACTTCCCCATTCTGGCAATGGTGCAATCTCACTGCTGATAGTGTTAGGGAATGCTCACACGGCGTGTTCGGTCCGAATGAACATACGTTATTAGAGGCGTATTTACTTGCGTCTTTCGGGCCCCTTTTTAAGCTTTTTCATGTCGATTCATGATCCTTTTTACCAGCAAGGGGCCCTGTTTTTAAAAATAAAGGGTGTGATCCCCGCTGCATCCCAAAAAGGAATCCAAAAAACAACACTGCCTCAAAAATAAACAAAAAGGGGCGGAAACCGCCCGCACCCCCAAAACATCCAACCCCCACAGCTGCCCTATAATAAAAATTAAAGGGGCGATCCTCCTCCAAAAACACATCCAAAAAAACACACTGCCTCTATAATAAAATAAGGGGGGTGACCCTGCTTCATTCAACACATCCAAAAAACACAGCTGCCTCTATAATAAAATATAGGGAGCGATCCTGCTGCAGCCAAACCACAGCGCCTCTAAAAATAAAAATAAAGGGCGATCCTGCTGCATCCCAAAACTCCAAAACACACGGGGGCCTCCCATAATAAACAAAAGGATTTATCATGCTTCAGCCAAACAAAACAGCGCCTCTAAAATAACCTATAGGAGCGATTTCCCGCTGCATCCAACAAAACCAAACACACAGCCTTTTCCCCTATAATAAAATAGGGGGCGATCCCGCTGCACCCCAAAATTTCAACCAAAAAACACAGCTGGCCCCCTATAATAAACTATAGGGGGGGGCGAAACCCCCTTCGCAGCCCAAAACACAACCAAAAAACACACTGCCCCTATTTAAAAAATATAGGGGGGTTCCTGCCCGCAGCCAACACTTTCCCAAAAACACAGCTGCCCTAAAAATAAACTATAAAAGGGGGCGATCCTGCGCAGCCAACACATCCCAAAAACACAGCCCTCTAAATAACCTTAGGGAGCGATCCCGTCTGCAATTTCCAAAACATCCAAACACACAGCGCCTCGAAATAAACCCTTTTGGGGGCGAACCGCGCATCCCCCCCCAAAAAAACACCTTTTAAAAACCCAGCTGCCTCTAAAATAAACTTAAAAGGGGCGATCCTGCGGGAACCAACACAACCAAACACACAGGGTGGGCCCCAAAAAAAAACTATAGGGCATTCCCCCTGCATCCAACACATCCAAACACACAGCTGCCCCGATAATAAACTATAGGGAGCGATCCTGCTTTCCCCCAACCCATTCCCCAAAAACCCCCAGCTGCCACTAAAAAAAAACTATAGGGAGCGATCCCTGGGCATCCAACACATCCAAACCCCACAAACTGCCTCTATAAAAAACAAAAGGGGGGGGATCCCCGCTGCAGCCCCAAAATTTCATCCCCAAAAACACAGCTCCTCTAAAAAAAAACTATAGGGGGCGATCCTGCGCAGCCAAAACACACCAAACACACAGCTGCCTCATAATAAACTATAGGGGTGCGATCCGCTCAAACCAAACACTCCAAACACCCAGCTGCCTCCCATAATAAATAAAGGGAGGATCCTGCCGCATCCCCAAAAAACACAGCGCCTCTAAAATAAAAATATAGGGAGCGATCCTGCGCATCCAAAAAAGCATCCCAAAAAACACAGCCCGCCTCTATAAAAACTATAGGGAGCGAAACCCGCGCAAACCAAACACACCCCGCTCCTCATAATAAAAATAAAGGGAGCATCCTGCTTATCCAACACATCCAAACACACAGCTTCCCCCTATAATAAACAAAAGGAGCCCATCCTTTTCTGGGGCCAAAAACCCAGTTTTTCCCCTATAAAAAACCTATAGGGAGCGATTTCCCGCTGCATCCAAAAACATCCAAAACAAAAGCTGCCTTATAATAACAAAAGGGACGATCCTGCTGCAGCCAAAAAACACAAATGCCCCTAAAATAAACTATAGGGGGGGATCCTGCTACATCCAAACAAAATCCAAAACACACAGCTTCCCCTATAAAAAACATAGGGGCGAACCTGCAGCATCCAAAACGCATTCCCAAAACACACTGCCCCCCTATAAAAACTAAAAGGGAGCGATTTTCCCCTGCATCCAACACAACCCCAAAAACCCCCCAGCTGCCCGATAATAAACATAGGGGGGGCATCCTGCTGCATCCAACACCCTTTAAACACACAGCGCCTCTAAAAAAAAACTAAAGGGGGCGATCCGCTTCCCCCCCAAAAAACATCCAAACACACAGCCCTCTATAATAAACTATAGGGAGCGACCTGCTGCAGCCAAACACACAGCTGCCCTCATAATAACCTATAGGGGGCGTCCTTTCGGATCCCAAAACATCCAAACACACAGCTGCCTCTATAATTAACATAGGAGCGATCCTGCTGCATCCAACACGCCCAACACACAGGGTGCCCTTTTATAATAAACTATAAAAAAAGGGAAAGATCCGGCCCGCTTTCCCAAAACATCCAAACACCCAGCTGCCCCGATAATAAACCAAAAAGGGAAAACGATTTCCCGCTGGGAAACCAAAAACCCCCAAACACACACCGCCCTATAATAAACATAGGGGGGGGATCCTGCTGCATCCCACAGGGCAAACTTTCCTCTAAAAAAACTATAGGAGCGAAACCTCCGGAAACCAACACATCCCAAAAAAACCCCCAGCGCCCCTAAATAAACTATAGGGGCGATCCTGCCAAGGGGGCCAAAATGCATCCCAAAAACACGCTGCCTCTAAAAAACATAGGGGTAACCTGCCCCGCAGCCAAAACACATCCAAACACCCACTGCCTATAATTAAAATATAAAGGGGGGGGATCCTGCTGGGCCCCCAAACACATCCCCAAACACACATTCCTTCTATAATAAAAATAGGGGGCGATCCTCGCATCCAAACACACAGCTTTCCCCTATAATAAAATAGAAGGGGCGACCTTTCCTGCATTCCCCCAAAACCCCTCCAAACACACAGCAAACCCCTAAAAATTTAAATATAGGGGGAGATCCTGCTCCCCCGCCAACCCCATCCAAAAAACACAGCTTTCCTCTTTTAAAAAACTATAGGGAGCGATCCTGCTGCACCAAAACGCACCCAAAAAACACAGCTTGGGCCCCTATAATAAACTTAAAGGGGGGGATCCCTGCTGCTCCAAACAAAACAGGGTGCCTCTATAAAAACTATAGGGAGCGAATTTCCCGTGCCATCCAAAAACATCCCCAAACACACAGCTGCTCTATAAAAACTAAAGGGGGGCGGGTCCCGCTGGGATCCAAAAACCCCAGCCCGCCTCCCAAATAAACTATAGGGAGCGAAACCTGCTGCATCCAACACAACCAAACAACAGCTGCCTCTATAATAAACTATAGGGGGCGATCCGCTTCAGGCCCAAAAAGGGACCAAACACACAGCTGCCTCTATAAAAACCATAGGACACCCTGCTGGGATCCCCAAAACACATCCAAACACACAGCTGGGTTATAATAAAATATAGGGAGCGATCCCTGCAGCATCCAACACCCCATCCAAACCCACAGCTTTCCTCTTTTAATAACCAAAGGGAGCGATTCCCCGCGGCCCGCCAACACATCCAAACACACAGCGCCTCTTAAAAAAAACTATAGGGAGCGGATCCCTGCTAGGCATCCCAACACATCCCCAAAAACACAGCTGCCTCTATAATAAACTTAGGGGGCAATCCGCTGCATCCAACGCATCCCAAAAAACACCCCTTCCTCTAAAATAAACATAGGGGAGAACCCGCGCCTCCAAAACAAAACCAAACACACAGCTGCCTCTAAATAACTAAAGGGGGGGATCCTGCGCATCCAAAACGAAACCAAAACCATTTCCCCCAAAAAATAACTATAGGAGCGGGTTTCCCGCTGGGGCCAACAATCCAAAAAACACAAACGCCTCTATTAATAAACTATAGGGGGTCCCAAACCTGGGTGCAGCCCAAAACATCCAAACACACAGCTTCCTCTATAAAAAAAACTACAGGGAGCGATCCTGCGGGAGCCAAAACACAGCGCCCCCTAAAATAAACTATATGGCGTTTCCCGGGTGCATCCAAAACATTTCCCAAAAACACAGCTTCCTCTAAAATAAACTAAAAGGGGCGATCCTGCTGCAGCCAAAACATCCAAACACACAGCGCCTCTATAATAAACTATAGGGAGGGGATCCTGCTTTCATCCAACACATCCAAACAAAAACAGCTGCCCTATAATAAACTATAGGGAGCAATCCTGCTGCATCCCAAAACATCCCCAAAAAACACAGCGTCCCCAAAATAAACAAAAGGGACGATCCGCCCGCATCCAAAACACCAAACACAAAAGCTGCCTCTAAAAATAAACATAAAGGGGGAGATCCGCGCTCCAACAAAAGTATCCAAAAACAACACGCCTCTATAAATAACTAAAGGGCGATCCGCGCAGCCAACCCCATCCAAAAACACAGGCTTTCCTCTAAAAATAAACTATAAGGGGGCATCCTGCTTTCATCCAACACCCTCCAAACACACCCGCGCCTCTATAAAAAACTATAGGGTGGGGATCCTGGGTGCATCCAACACATCCAAAAAACACCGCTGCCTCTAAAATAAAATATAAAGGGGGGGAATCCTTTTGGATCCAAAACACACCAAACACAAAAAGTTTCCTCTTTTAAAAACTAAAGGGTGCGAAACCTGCTGGGAAACCCCCTCCAAACACACAGCTGCCCCTTAATAAACTATAGGGGGCGATCCGGGGGCATCCAACACATCCAAAAAAACACAGCTGCCTCAAAAAAACTATAGGGAGCATCCTGCTGCAGCCCCCCACCTCCAAACACAAAACTCCTCTATAATAAACTTTTAGGGAGCAAACCCCGTTGCATCCAACACAACCAAACACACAGCGCCTCTATAATAAACAAAGGGGGTTGCATCCTTTCTGCAACCAACACGCAACCCCAAAAACACACTGCCTCTAAAATAAAAATATAGGGGGAGATCCGGGTGCAACCAACCCATCCAAACACACAGCGGGCCCCTTTTAATTTAACAAAAGGGAGCGATCCCGCTGCATTTCCCAAAACAAACCCAAAAAACACACTGCCCCCTAAAATTTAAAATATAGGGGCGATCCTTCTTTCACCAACACAAACCCAAAAAACAGCGCCTCTATAAAAAACAATAAGGGGGCGACCTGCCGCATCCAACCACAGCTGCCTCTAAAAAATAAACTAAAAGGGGGGCGACCTGCTGCAGCCAAAACGCATCCAAGCTCACAGCTGCAAGTTGGATATGTTTTGGATCCGATTGACACTGTATTTTTGGATGCGATATTTGGATCCAAAAACGGCATATGAACATACCCTAAGGGGATGTTCACAAGGCGGATTTGGCCGTGGGTTTCGTCGCGGCCAAAACCTCATCCAAAGCGCGCCCCGAACTCGCGTCTCCCGACGAGGTTTATCGGCGTGGGTTTTCGGCGCGGTCGCGGGTGGGGCGTGGTTTGGGGCGCGGTTTTCGCCCATACAAATTAATAGGCAGGACTAAACCCGCGCCCCAACCGCGGCGAAGACTCGCTGCCAAGAATTGACAGGAAACGTCTCAAACCTGCGCCATGTGAATAGCAAAGCGGTTTCCCATAGGAAACCATGTAATGAACTGGGGGCGTGATTTGGACGAGGTTTTGGCCGCGGCAACCGCGCCGAAACCCGCGGCCAAATCCGCCGTGTGAACATGCCCTAAGTGTTGGCTGTGGAGAGGGAGGAAGCTAAGCAAAGCCAATGGATTAGGTGGCAGATGCAGATAATTTTCACAAGAACCACCAACACATTGGGCCTTATGTATGAAAACTGTCTAGCAGTAAGACTATCCTTGTTACCCATAGCTCTGATTGGTTGCTATGGGCTCTGACTGGTTGCTATGGGCTCTGACTGGTTGCTATGGGCAACAAGGACAGTCTTACTGCTAGACGGTTTTCATACATAAGGACCAGTATGTTTATAGCGGAGGTGAAAGGACTGGCTGGAAGCCAGATGTACATATTAATAGGTGTGATAGCTGTCGGTCAACAACTATTTGGACAGTGGCAATGTAAAGCGAATGGGGGTGGGGGATTTATACGGTGTCTTTTGCGATGTATTTTTACATATATTTCAGGCATAACAAGGCCAGTCTTACTGCTAGAAATAAGAATCAATGCAAATGAACTGGAAGTGTAATATACTCATTTTTTAAGTTACTTTGGGGTGGAATCTGCACCAAAACAGCATCAGAACCAGCATCCAAATCATCCCTTGTACAACAGATTATGCTTCTGATTCCCAAGAACAAGCAAGCCCCCTGGAGGTAAAGAGTTTTCCCATCTTGGGGGGAAATAAAACTCAAACAGCAATCAGAATAAATCCCAGGATCAACCACCCACCTCCAGTGTCTCCTAACCATAACCTTACAATAGATTGTAAGCTCTTGCGAGCAGGGCCTTTCACCTTGTGTCTCATCTGTAAGTAGCTTTTCATTGTGCAATGTATTTCTTTTTGTCTGTACCTACACCCTCCAATTTGTAAAGTGCTGCGGAATATGTTGGCGCTATATATTATTATTATTATTATTATTATTATTCTTGCTCTAAAGGCAATGTTCACACGATGTACTGCGGCGCGTACAGTACATGCCGCAATACATCGTGTGTTTCGGGAGCTTGCGCTGATCAGCGCGTTCTCCCAGGGCCTCGGTGGGGGGGTCAGCAGCCCGCCGGCCCCGTTGACAGTCATTGCTCGTGGTGCGTATTCGCCGTGATTAATTGACATGTCACTTATCTCCCCGTGCGTACAATACGATCATATTGTACGAGCGGGGAGAGGAGGCGTAATCCATAGTTCTCTATGAGAGCTGTGGATTACCGTAATATCGGCGCGCATCTCGCCCATATTAGAGCACAAATGCGTGCCGAAATTACCCCGTGTGAACATACCCTAAGTAAGGCACCTGCCTGTTTTTCGTGCGCCCCATGCAGTATTCTGTGTTTTGTATCTGTGTTGTGTGAATCCATATGAGAAACAGGCAAGAAAAAACACAAAGGGGGCGCACAATAGTGAAATATGTTTGGAAAAAAAGGGCAGATTAAAACAGATGTAGGTGTGCTCACCTCTGGAGGTTGCGCTCCTATTTTAGAGGCACAACTCTCATAAGCGCTTACAGGGCTTTGTGGTGCCGTAGCCATTATCACGGCAGCCGCTGGTCTCGTACAGTACGTCGCTCGGATGAACGCCGAATTGATCTGGAAGCAGGAGAAAAAATGGCGGACCCGGCGCACGTGCAATTCCAGTAGAAGTCAAGAGTGCTGGCTAAATTTTAAAAATGTCCTTTATTCTTAAAAAGTACAGGGGTGATATGCCCTCGCACCATTAAAAACATAGACAATAAAACCCAACGCGTTTCTCGCTGAACACCAGAGCTTTCTCAAGTGTGAATCCATAATGCATTGCTCATAGCCTGCCGAGTATGGACGGTACGGTTGTGGATGGGGGCATGCATTCATTTGCTTTGCCCCTTATCAGTTCCAATAAGCAGCCATTGGTGTCGCATCTGTGGCCACTTTCCAGTTTGCTCCGTGGGAGTGAGCAGCTTCTGCATGACGCATCTACAGACAGCAGAGCAACAGTCATTGTTTCCTAAGAAAACTTAGCAGTGAATTGACTCCGGATTCCCAGGGTCTATTATCTCCAAAAAACAGCAGGGCTGGAGTGAGGGGAGGTGATGTGCGCAGTCTCCCTACTATTTCCATAATGAGTTAAAGGGACAGAACCACCAAGAACATTGCTGTGTATTATTTACTGGTCACATTATTATGACCACCAGATAATATCAAGGGTAACCGCTGTGTGCAGCCCAGACAGCAGCTAGACGGGCTTGGAGTGACCCAATAAGGTCCTGGTAGGTTGTCACAGGTATCTGGAGCCGACTGCATCCCACAGCTGCTGGAGGGTCCATAGAGCCAACACCACCATCCAGGGGCTCCCACAGCTGCTGGAGGGGCCATAGAGCCAACACCACCATCCAGGGGCCCCACAGCTGCTGGAGGGTCCATAGAGCCAACACCACCATCCAGGGGCCCCACAGCTGCTGGAGGGGCCATAGAGCCAACACCACCATCCAGGGGCCCCACAGCTGCTGGAGGGTCCATAGAGCCAACCCCAACATTCAGGGGCCCCACAGCTTCTGGAGGGGCCATAGAGCCAACACCACCATCCAAGGGCCCCACAGCTGCTGGAGGGTCCATAGAGCCAACACCACCATCCAGGGGCCCCACAGCTGCTGGAGGGGCCATAGAGCCAGCACCACCATCCAGGGGCCCCACAGCTGCTGGAGGGTCCATAGAGCCAACACCACCATCCAGGGGCTCCACAGCTGCTGGAGGGTCCATAGAGCTAACACCACCATCCAGGGGCCCCACAGCTGCTGGAGGGTCCATGGAGCAAACACCACCATCCGGGGACTCCACAGCTGCTGGAGGGTCCATAGAGCTAACACCACCATCCAGGGGCCCCACAGCTGCTGGAGGGTCCATAGAACCAACACCACCATCCAGGAGCCCCACAGCTGCTGGAGGGTCCATAGAGCCAACACCACCATCCAGGGGCCCCACAGCTGCTGGAGGGCCCATAGAGCCAACACCACCATCCAGTGGCTCCCACAGCTGCTGGAGGGTCCATAGAGCCAACACCACCATCCAGGGGCCCCACAGCTGCTGGAGGGCCCATAGAGCCAGCACCACCATCCAGGGGCCTCACATGCTGAATGTACCCTCACTCAGCTGCTGGAGGGGCTGTGGAGTCAACACACTGACATTTTTAGCCATGTGACAACCGCACCAGGGAAGACAATCAGCATGTATGGGTGTATGTGATCTGCAAGGATGGATTCACACCCAAATCGGGTGAGACCGCTTTCCACATGGATGAGTGGCTCAGAGAATGTTTCAAAAACATCACCCAGACTATGACTATAACCCTGCCACCCTCCAATACATCTGATTTCCTAAACAGGATAGCCCAGAGACGCCAGACCTTAGAGTGAGCTGCACGTACTTCGAGCGACGTTTCGGAGGACACGCCCATTTTGCTTGACAAAGGGGGCGTGTCCTCCGAAACGTCGCTCGAAGTATGTGCAGCTCACTCTAAGGTCTGGCGTCTCTGGGCTATCCTGTTTAGGAAATCAGATGTATTGGAAGCTGCTACGCAGAAATAACTTCTAACATTAGTATACCACTTTACTTTTTCTATCTTACTAACGGTTTTATAATTGTCCGTACATGTTGGATTTTACACTGACGTGGAATAAAAGTTTTTGCACTGAACTTTGAAGTCTACCACTTGTTTGAGATTTGCCTGTTAATTAAAACCAAGGAGGTGGCTCGTGTGGAGACTTCTTTAAGTGGTATACTGCATAGAGTTGGTTACATAATATTGTGATTGTATAACCCTGCCACCACCAGCTTGTATTCTTCCAGCAATGGTTGCATGGTGTTTGTTCTCTGATGGTTCTCGCCTGACACGCCAACGTCCATCCATTCCATAAAGCAGAAACGTGACTCATTGGAGAAGACAACCCTTTACCTATCAGTGGAGGTCTAATTCTGATCATTAACATTATATTATTATTTAAACCCCATGAAAACTCAATTTATTATACCTATACCCAAAATACCCATAGATATGGTAACCATGGTAATGGATGTGTGATACACTTGGTACCTATGTATGGATCACAGTGCAGCCTAATATTATTGTAAATGCATAATCTGTTTAAAATCAATCTAATTATATATATGTAATGTATAGTGGATGAGCTACATATTATAGGACATGATGCGCTGTCCATATAACAGACACAGATGTATACATAGCTGTATATAGACACATGTGATACATGTAGCGGGGGCTCTGAGTGCGGCCTGTACTCTGTGTAGGGTTTGTTGAGTCCCTACAGACCAGCCGTGACGTATAGAGCTGATGCTGATCTCTCAGACAACCCTCCAATATAATTGGTCACAAGGACGGGAATCTCTTGTGTTGACGTCTATAGGACAGACCTTTCCTGTTATAGTTTTCCCATGACTTTTCCACCTTTTTATGGGAAGAACATCACTTTCCTGGAAACTGCAGGGGAATTTCTTCTACAGGAAATGGAACAATACATTAGAAATAATAGATAGATATGAGATAGATAGATAGATAGATAGATAGATAGATATGAGATAGATAGATATGAGATAGATATGAGATAGATAGATATGAGATAGATATGAGATAGATAGATAGATAGATATGAGATAGATAGATATGAGATAGATAGATATGAGATAGATAGATATGAGATAGATAGATATGAGATAGATATGAGATAGATAGATAGATAGATAGATATGAGATAGATAGATAGATAGATAGATAGATAGATAGATAGATAGATAGATAGATATGAGATAGATAGATAGATAGATAGATAGATAGATAGATAGATAGATATGGGATAGATAGATATGGGATAGATAGATAGATAGATAGATATGAGATAGATATGGGATAGATAGATATGAGATAGATAGATAGATAGATAGATATGAGATAGATAGATAGATATGAGATAGATAGATATGAGATAGATAGATAGATAGATAGATAGATAGATATGAGATAGATAGATAAATAGATAGATAGATATGAGATAGATAGATAGATAGATAGATAGATATGAGATAGATATGGGATAGATAGATAGATAGATAGATAGATATGAGATAGATAGATAGATAGATAGATAGATAGATAGATAGATAAATAGATAGATAGATATGAGATAGATAGATAGATAGATAGATAGATAGGGGATAGCTAGATAGATAGATAGATATGGGATAGATAGATAGATAGATAGATAGATATGAGATAGATAGATATGAGATAGATAGATAGATAGATAGATAGATAGATAGATAGATAGATATGAGATAGATATGGGATAGATAGATAGATAGATAGATATGAGATAGATAGATAGATAGATAGATAGATATGGGATAGATAGATAGATAGATAGATAGGAGATAGATAGATATGGGATAGATAGATAGATAGATAGATAGATAGATAGATAGATAGGAGATAGATAGATATGGGATAGATAGATAGATAGATAGATAGATAGATAGATAGGAGATAGATAGATATGGGATAGATAGATAGATAGATAGATAGATAGATAGATAGATAGATAGATAGATAGATAGGAGATAGATAGATATGGGATAGATAGATAGATAGATAGATAGATATGAGATAGATAGATAGATATGAGATAGATAGATAGATAGATAGATAGATAGATAGATAGATAGATAGATAGATAGATAGCTCAGTCTGGTCAGCTGTGAATTTACCATGTAGATATAGTTGTAGTGATTCTTGCTCAGGATCACAGTAATCTCTTTTCTGGACAAATCCAATCATCGTCTCCTCAGGCTTCATCACAGATGTTACTGTTGCGGCCCATGAGTATGAATCTCTCCATAACTCCAGCTATGGATAACCTTTACTCCATAACATCTGCTCTCCATTTCCTGCAAGTTATATATATATATATGTATGTATATGTAGGGAGTCTGTGACATAACAGCAGCTGCTGGGGGGCCTGCGGGGAGATCCACATGACGGCAGGTTTCGCCACTATTTGCTCTTACATGGAAGATTTGGGGCGAGAGATGTGCAGGATATGCCCCTCTGTCCTGGATAGGTGGCTGCAGTGGTCTGACTTAGCACCATATATATGTAACTTCAGCTGCCATGGCACTACAAGCCTCAGCATGCTCTGATTACTCTTCCCTATGGATCTCCAGCAGGTTTCCGTATCAGAAACAGCATCCAAAACAGCCGTGTGAACATGCCCTAGTGGCGTCCATACACATTAGACTGGTCGCAGCTATTCCCTCTACCTCCTCCATACAAATGCCCACTGGGCTCAGCAGGACATGCCTGTGTTAGTGGCATTTATCCTGCCAGATATGTTGGTTTCCAACACGCCCCATCCTTCTTTCCTACCACATCTGTCATCATACACATTTCAATGATTTGCTGTGGGTGGTTCTACAGCTTCAGGCTCCCACTTCCTGTTCAGACTGTGGATGGTTCTACAACTTCAGGCTACCACTTCCTGTTCAGACTGTGGATGGTTCTACAAGTTCAGGCTCCCACTTCCTGTTCAGGCTGTGGGCGGTTCTACAGCTTCAGGCTCCCACTTCCTGTTCAGGCTGTGGGCGGTTCTACAGCTTCAGGCTCACACTTCCTGTTCAGGCTGTGGGCGGTTCTACAGCTTTAGGCTTCCACTTCCTGTTCAGGCTGTGGATGGTTCTACAGCTTCAGGCTCCCACTTCCTGTTCAGGCTGTGGGCGGTTCTACAGCTTCAGGCTTCCACTTCCTGTTCAGACTGTGGGCGGTTCTACAGTTTCAGGCTCCCACTTCCTGTTCAAGCTGTGGGCATTTCTACAGCTTCAGGCTACCACTTCCTGTTCAGGCTGTGGATGGTTCTACAGCTTCAGGCTCCCACTTCCTGTTCCGGCTGTGGGCGGTTCTACAGCTTCAGGCTTCCACTTCCTGTTCAGGCTGTGGGTGGTTCTACAGCTTCAGGCTCCCACTTCCTGTTCAGGCTGTGGGCGGTTCTACAGCTTCAGGCTTCCACTTCCTGTTCAGGCTGTAGATGGTTCTACAGCTTCAGGCTCCCACTTCCTGTTCAGGCTGTGGGCGGTTCTACAGCTTCAGGCTACCAATTTCTGTTCAGGCTATGGGTGGTTCTAAAGCAGTGACTGACATTTCAGCTCCATGATTCCTAGCTGAGCCCGTTAGAGGGATATTGGTGATGGAGGGGTTTTAACAGCAGGGCAGAGGTTTATAAAGCTTTAAGGAGCTAAAATGTTTCTGTAAGAAACATAAACAAGCTCCTGTGCTGCTGATAGGACACAGCAGGGAGTGATGTCACCATCCCGGGGACTGTATGAGCAGAGAGAGATGGTTGGTAACCTAGGGAAGCTTGTGTACACAAGCAGGAGATAAGAACGGATCTAACTCTAAAAGAAAGCAAAATTTAGAACAGCAATGTACTTGGTAATAATCTATTTATCTTTACCTACATGTTTAATCCCAATCATTGTGGTGAGAGCTCCCCTTTAAAGCTTGTGACACATGGCAGACAAGACATCAGACTATTTTGTGTAAACGACACAGAAACCATGGACACTGTGATATATCATGTTGATTTTTGGACCATAATAATTACGCACAATTAGATGCTCTAACATGGGTGTATTTTTCCTTCTATATCTGCAAACACTGGATTTCATAACTTGGATGTATTTTCCCTTCTATATCAGTCACAACCAGATGTTATAACAAGGATTTATTTTTCCTTCTATATCAGTCACAACTAGATGCTATAACATGGATGCATTTTTCCTTCTATATCAGTCACAACTAAATGTTATAACATGGATGCATTTTTCCTTCTATATCAGTCACAACTAAATGTTATAACATGGATGTATTTTTCCTTCTATATCAGTGACAACTGAGGGCGAAATGTCCGAAAAGTGGCGTATCTATGCCAGTTTTAGGGGCGTTAAATCGGTTTAGAGTACGCCTGAAAGTCCGATACTTTCTAAAAACTGGCATCAGGTATACCTTGCATAGAAAACTTAATATGCCTAAAAAGGCGCATCGCATAAAAAAAGGCGCATTGCGCAACTTGCAGCACATAGCATATCATTGGTAGTATATGGTATGCGTCTACTGAGGCTCATTGCCCGACGGGGGCGCATAACATATGTAAGGCGCTTCAATAGGCGCATTGCGTGACGGGGGCGCACAGCGCACCCTATTTAGGCGCATTACTAGGTGTCGTGCGTGGCGTAGAATGCGCATAGTTTTGGGGTGCTACGGTGCTTTTACATCAAGAATATGGAGTCAGAAGTGGTTTTGGTGCAAAATAGACCAGAAAACTGGCGTTGGCAAGTTGGGACATGTTGCCCTAAATGTTATAACATGGATGTATTTTTCCTTCTATATCAGTCACAAATAGATGTTATAATGTGGATGTATTTTTTCTTCTCTATCAGTCACAACTAGATGCTATAACATGAATGTATTTTCCTTCTATATCAGTCACAACTAGATGTTATAACATGAATGTATTTTCCTTCTATATCAGTCACAACTAGATGCTATAACATGAATGTATTTTCCTTCTATATCAGTCACAACTAGATGTTATAAGATGGATGTATCTTTCCTTCTATATCAGTCACAACTACGTTATAACATGGGTGTATTTTTCATTCAATATCAGTCACAAATAGATGTTATAATGTGGATGTATTTTTCCTTCTCTATCAGTCACAAATAGATGTTATAACAAGGATTTATTTTTCCTTCTCTATCAGTCACAACTAGATGCTATAACATGAATGTATTTTCCTTCTATATCAGTCACAACTACGTTATAACATGGATGTATCTTTCCTTCTATATCAGTCACAACTACGTTATAACATGGGTGTATTTTTCCTTCAATATCAGTCACAACTAGATGTTATAATATGGTTGGATTTTTCCTTCTACATCTGCCACCATTGGATGTTATAGATGTATTTTTCCTTCTACATCTGCCACCATTGGATGTTATAGATGTATTTTTCCTTCTACCGTATATCAGTCACAGCTGGAAGTTATAATATGGATGCATTTATCCTTCTACATCCACAACCATTGGATGTTATAGCATAGATGCATTTTTCCTTCTGTATTCGCCACTTTTTGTCAGCGTTTGTCCGTAAATCGGCCAAAGGTCGTAGGTCTGACGGGAGGCTTAAATCTCCAGCCAATTTCCAGCTCTGTGTCTGCAGTATATTGTAGAGCTATCCATCATTTCTCCTGGAGCTGCTGTGCCCTGGTGGTCAATGGCATTTGTGGATGCTGAAGGGTTACGTGGAGCTGGATGGGGAGGGGGCTTCTGGTGATGGGGATGACTGAGAGTCTGAAGGCATGAGGGGGCCTGAGGATTACACAATCCCCCCCCCTCCTCCGCCAGTTTATAAGGGGTGGGGGGGCTGAATGAGAAACAAAGGAGGAAGCCTCCTCACTCCCTCACGTGTTGTCATGTAATGTGATGTGACATCAGAGCTGCTCTCCATAGATGGAGCTAGTGCACAGTGGAGCAGAGAGGGGGCTGTGTGCTGCTGGGGACAGCTCTGGAGGCTGCACTCACTGAAACCAGATCCTCTGTCTGATCTGCACAATACCAGGAGCCAGGCTGCAATACACCCACTCTCTGCAGGAGCCCCACACACCCTGCCTGCAGCCTGGCACTCACAGCAGCAGCATGAAGAAGAACATCTCTGCAAAGAGGGTATGAGGGGCTGCTGCTTATGGGGAGGGGGGCAGATACATGCATGGCTATGGCAGTACATACATGTCTATGGCAGTACAGGCAGATACATGCATGTCTATGGCAGACACATGCATGTCTATGGCAGTACAGGCAGATACATGCATGTCTATGGCAGTACATACATGTCTATGGCAGTACAGGCAGTACATGCATGGCTATGGCAGTACAGGCAGATACATGCATGGCTATGGCAGTACATGTATGTCTATGGCAGAACCAGCAGATACATACATGTCTATGGCAGTACAGGCAGATATATGCATGTCTATGGCAGTACAGGCAGATACATGCATGTCTATGGCAGTACATGGATGTCTATGGCAGTACAGGCAGATACATACATGTCTATGGCAGTACAGGCAGATACATGCATGGCTATGGCAGTACAGGCATATACATGTATGTCTATGGCAGTACATGGATGTCTATGGCAGTAAAGGCAGATACATACATGGCTATGGCAGTACAGGCAGATACATACATGTCTATGGCAGTACCGGAAGATACATGCATGTCTATGGCAGTACAGGCAGATACATGCATGTCTATGGCAGATACATACATGGCTATGGCAGTTCAGGCAGTTATATGCATGGCTATGGCAGTACAGGCAGATACATGTATGTCTATGGCAGTACAGGCAGATACATGTATGTCTATGGCAGTACAGGCAGATACATGCACACTGTATGGACATATGTACAACTCAGGAGAGGGTGCATCATATGTTAGGGGGGCTCTCTGGCTTCGCAAACATAGGCACTGCTAGGCTCCATGCCTGCACCCTGTATGTGACTGTATCTATATACATGGATACTATGCATTTGTGTTTCTGTGTGCTGCAGACCAGTGCAAACAGCCGCCGAGGAACTCAATGAATATGTCTGTGAATGATTGCATGTAGGACCCGAGGAGCAGATCCTGGGCTGTGGGGGCTTTGGCCTTGTAATATTATCACGTATACTGAGTGACTGGAGCTGTGTATGTGTAGAGTATATTATGTATGCCTTACATTGATAGATACATATACTAGTAGATTACATAGACTGGGTGTATGGTATTATTATGTCTGGCCAGATAACAATATGTGTGTGTATAACTGGGGGCCCGGGTCTCTTTATTATCGGGGGCTCTGTGTTTCTGGCCCTACACCAAGTGACTGCAGGAAAAAATCTACATTTGAACAATATCTATAATGTACTGGAAGGTTGTCTGGCCTAGACTATTGTATGATATACTGCTGCACTGGGCAATTCTGCATTGTATATTATCTCTCTCATATCTATCCATCCATCCCATATCTTCCTATCTTTCTCATATCCATTTATTCAATATCTATCCCATATCATCTGTCTATCCATCCTTCTATTCCATATCTATCTATTTATCCCATATCTATCTCATATCTATCTATCTCATATCTATCTATCTCATATCTATCTATCTATCTCATATCTATCTATCTCCTATCTATCTCATATCTATCTATCTATCTCATATCTATCTATCTATCTCCTATCTATCTCATATCTATCTCATATCTATCTCATATCTATCTATCTATCTATCTATCTCATATCTATCTATCTATCTATCTATCTATATCATATCTATCTATCTATCTATATCCTATCTATCTATCTAAATATCTATCTGATATCTATCTATCTCATATCTATCTCACATCTATCTATATATCTATCTAATATCTATCTCATATCTATCTATCTATCTATCTCTCTATCTATCTCATATCTATCTATCTATCTATCTCATATCTATCTATCTATCTATCTCATATCTATCTATCTATCTATCTCATATCTATCTATCTATCTCATATCTATCTATCTATCTATCTCATATCTATCTATCTATCTCATATCTATCTATCTCCTATCTATCTATCTATCTATCTATCTCATATCTATCTATCTATCTATCTATCTCATATCTATCTATCTCATATCTATCTATCTCATATCTATCTCATATCTATCTATTTATCTATCTCATATCTATCTATCTCATATCTATCTATCTATCTATCTATCTATCTATATATCTATCTAACCTCTCTCATATCTATCTATCTATCTATCTATCTATCTCCAATCTCCTATCTATCTATCTATCTATCCCATATCTATCTATCTCTCTATCTATCTCCTATCTCATATCTATCTATCTATCCCATATCTATCTATCTATCCCATATCTATCTATCTATCTATCTATCTATCTATCTATCTATCTATCTCATATCTATCTATCTATCTATCTATCTCCTATCTATCTATCTATCTATCTATCTATCCCATATCTATCTATCTATCTATCTATCTATCTATCTATCTATCTATCTATCCCATATCTATCTATCTATCTATCTAATATCTATCTATATATCTCATATCTATCTATCTATCTATCTATCTATGTATCTCATATCTATCTATCTCATTTCTTTATATCTATCTCATATCTATCTCATATCTATCTATGATTGGGTTGTATAGTGTTGTATTATATACAGTTTCTATACAATATATACAAGGTTTAGCTCCTATGCACATATGATAATCTGGCTATATTTTATATATATATATTATATATATATTATTATATATATATATATATATATATATATATATACACATATATATAATGTGTACTTTTCTATGATACAGTGCAGTGTATATGATTGTATAGGGTAATGCCAGTGTAGCTGGGTCCTCCCTCCCTTGGTATAGGATCCCAGTCCCGCAGACGCTGTCTCCTCCTGTGTTTTTGGGCCTTCCTGTGTGCTATTCTCATTATGTCACGTATCCTTCTCTCCTCTGTGTAGGGCCCTGTGGACGGGAATCAGGCCCCCAGCCAGCCGGAAAAAGTTGGCTGGATTCGGAAATATTGCGGGAAGGGCATCTTCAGGTAGATCTGGAAGAACAGATATGTGGTGATCAGGGGAGATCAGCTGTACATGTCGGTGAAGGAGGTACAGACTTTCTATGATCTGCAGGATGTATTGTCTATGTGTCAGAGTAATGATGCCAGTGGGGGCCGACCTGAGGACTGAGGGGCACATCTGGATTATTCTTTGTGACTGATGCATTCACCTTGACACTGGCCCTATAGATTGTAAGCTCTTGGGTATTGCTCTGTTGTATACATGTGTCAGCTATGCTAGTAAATAAAACTGGGTGACGACCAATATGGCCAGAATCAGGTGCCCATTTGTAAGTGCTGGGGGTGTATCACTGGTGACTCCCAAATCGCTTTAGGTGTGCAGTGATGTATCCCCAACTCCACTGATTTGCTGTTTTGGCCTCTATGAAAGATAGATGATGACCCCTGTGAAGCTTTAATGGCAGCCATAATGGTTGTAACTCAGCATTCCAGGAAACAGATAATCCTAGCATTGCATCATTATCACAATGTTACAGTGACTATTGTACATTGCAGTGAGTCGGATGTAATGCAATGACACCATCTTAAAATATACTGGCATCTATCTTGAGCTTGTCCCTTGATGTGAGGAGTTATCTACATCTTGGACCTCGTAGAAATTGCCAAAAATTGTTGCAAACCACCACATGCTCCAAAACCGTACGAAAGTCTCACCTGTTATCTAAGTGTCATGGAAAAGTAGGTACCGTACGGTCACTATGGAGGGGAGTTAGTCTTTAGGCTGGAACCCCAAAAAAGCATGTATTTTCTAACTAACTCAAATTTCAACTGTGTTCCAAATTAGAGAGTGTTCCCCCACTGCACTTTGATGTCGTATAGATAGAATATGCAATCAATGTCTCATAGGTGCAGGTACTACCTCCGTGACTCACACCTATCTTGGGAGCGGGCCCCCGAAAATTATGGAGCAGAATAAAGAACCGGTCACACTTTCGCACAACTCTCCATTCTGTTCTATGGGAGTTACGAGTACAACTGAACACAGAGCTTTCCTATACTAGAAACTCCCATAGAACTGAATGGAGAACACAGCGCTCCCATGTACTGGGAACTCCCAAAGAACAGAATAGAGAGCACAGCTCTTCCCTTTACTGGGAACTCCCATAGAACAGAATGGAGAACAGAGCGCTTCCCTGTACTGGGAACTCCATAGAACAGAATGGAGAACACAGCGCTCCCCTGTACTGGGAACTCCCATAGGCCAGAATGGAGAGAACACAGCGCTCCCCTGTACGGGAACCTCCCATAGAACAAAATGGAGAACACAGCGCTTCCCTGTACTGGGAACTCCCATAGAACAGAATGGAGAGAACACAGTGCTCCCTTGTACTGGGAACTCCCATAAAACAGAATGGAGAACACAGCGCTCCCCTGTAACTGGGAACTTCCATAGAGCAGAATGGAGAAAACACAGCGCTCCCCTGTACTGGGAACTCCCATAAAACAGAATGGAGAACACAGCGCTCTCCTGTACTGGGAACTCCTATAGAGCAGAATGGAGAGAACACAGCGCTCCCCTGTACTGGGAAGTGCCATAGCACAGAATGGAGAGAACACAGCGCTCCCCTATAGTGGGAACTTCCATAAAGCAGAATGGAGAGAACACAGCGCTCCCCTATAGTGGGAACTTCCATAGAGCAGAATGGAGAGAACACAGCACTCCCCTGTACTGGGAACTCCCATAGAACAGAATGGATAACACAGCGCTCCCCTGTACTGGGAACTGCCATAGAGCAGAATGGAGAGAACACAGCGCTCCCCTGTACTGGGAACTGCCATAGAGCAGAATGGAGAGAACACAGCGCTCCCCTGTACTGGGAACTCCCATAGAACAGAATGGAGAACACAGCGCTCCCCTGTACTGGGAACTCCCATAGAGCAGAATGGAGAGAACACAGCGCTCCCCTGTACTGGGAACTCCCATAGAACAGAATGGAGAACACAGCGCTCCCCTGTACTGGGAACTCCCATAGAACAGATTGGAGAGAACACAGCGCTCCTCTGTACTGGGAACTCCCATAGAACAGAATGGAGAGAACACAGCGCTCCCCTGTACTGGGAACTCCATTCTGTTTACAGAGGAGGGACCTGCACCTACCAGACTATGATGACGCATCCTGACGACATGCCATCAAAGTCTATGGTGGGAGCACCTCTTTAATTACAACACCACCTGCATTTTTATGATGCAGTTGTGGAACACAACAAAAATTGCAAGCAGTAATGCAACTTGTGCACCCACCTTATTTATTACGTTAAAAGACAGAAAAATGCGCATTTTGGGGGCTCAGATCGTTTCCTGATATCCTGACAATTCCAAATGTGCCACAGGTATTAAGAGTTCATATTTATTAAGAGTTGTGCGCTTTTCAACAAATATGTTCTTTTTTTTTTTTAAGACTGGCGCATGAAATGCGGGACTCAATAAGTGCGCAACATTAGGTTTATATAGAAGGGATCAATACTAATTGTCATAATGCTGCTTTCTCCAGAAACGAAAATGAGATTAGATGACGGAGTGATAGACGGTGGCGGAGAGGTTGTTGACCGCACATGGTAAAAATAGATTCATTGCATATGACCATGTTATGTGGTGCTCGCGTTAGGGCACCACACTCAGGTGGGCATTGTTTGCAGTGCAGGATCGCTTGAAGTTGCCTCGATCATTCCCTTAGGGGATTACAGTGATGACCCACCCTTGGAGAATATATTCGGGGAGACAATGTTATTGTTGGAGGTTGTCACTATCAGCTGGGCCGCACTCAAGGATCCTTAGCAGGACACGTACAATGGAAGTGATAGTACATATAGGCCAGTGCTGCTAAGGATACTTTACATCTGGCCCCAAGAACACCACAAGGCTTATGTGTGTTGGAACATCTAAAAAAAATACCCAAACCTAAAGTTCTATGACCATGAGTGGTCAGCGAGGTGGACCTTGACTTGTTGGATGAAGGGAATGTTCTTGTGTTCGGTCAGTCAATACAAGGAGAATTGGTAGTTTCTGTGGTATCTCTGGTACCTTTTCAGCAAATAGATGACTATGTATAACGTTACCACACCATGAATGATCAGCAAGGTGGACCTTGACTTGTTGGATGAAGGGAATGTTCTTGGGTTCGGTCAGTCAATACAAGGAGAATTGGTAGTTTCTGTGGTATCTCTGGTACCTTTTCAGCGAATAGATGACTATGTATAACGTTACCACACCATCAATGATCAGCAAGGTGGACCTTGATTTGTTGGATGAAGGGAATGTTCATGGGTTCGGTCAGTCAATACAACGAGAATTGGTAGTTTCTGTGGTATCTCTGGTACCTTGACAGCGAATAGATGACTATGTATAACGTTACCACACCATGAATGATCAGCAAGGTGGACCTTGACTTGTTGGATGAAGGGAATGTTCCTGTGTTCGGTCAGTCAATACAAGGAGAATTGGTAGTTTCTGTGGTATCTCTGGTACCTTGACAGGGAATAGATGACTATGTATAACGTTACCACACCATGAATGATCAGCGAGGTGGACCTTGACTTGTTGGATTAAGGGAATCTTCTTGGGTTCGGTCAGTCAATACAAGGAGAATTGGTAGTTTCTGTGGTATCTCTGGTACCTTGACAGGGAATAGATGACTATGTATAACGTTACCACACCATGAATGATCAGCAAGGTGGACCTTGACTTGTTGGATGAAGGGAATGTTCTTGGGTTCGGTCAGTCAATACAAGGAGAATTGGTAGTTTCTGTGGTATCTCTGGTACCTTTTCAGCGAATAGATGACTATGTATAACGTTACCACACCATCAATGATCAGCAAGGTGGACCTTGACTGGTTGGATGAAGGGAATGTTCCTGTGTTCGGTCAGTCAATAAAAGGAGAATTGGTAGTTTCTGTGGTATCTCTGGTACCTTGACAGGAATAGAAGACATGTATAACGTTACCACACCATGAATGATCAGCAAGGTGGACCTTGACTTGTTGGATGAAGGGAATGTTCCTGTGTTCGGTCAGTCAATACAAGGAGAATTGGTAGTTTCTGTGGTATCTCTGGTACCTTGACAGGGAATAGATGACTATGTATAACGTTACCACACCATGAATGATCAGCGAGGTGGACCTTGACTTGTTGGATGAAGGGAATCTTCTTGTGTTCGGTCAGTCAATACAAGGAGAATTGGTAGTTTCTGTGGTATCTCTGGTACCTTGACAGGGAATAGATTGACTATGTTTTAACGTTACCAACACCATGAATATCAGCGAGGTGGACCTTGACTTGTTGGATGAAGGGAATCTTCTTGCGTTCGGTCAGTCAATACAAGGAGAATTGGTAGTCTCTGTGATATCGCTGGTACCTTGAAAATGAATAGATGACTATGTATAACGTTACCACTGCTATGAAAATTTGATATGGACTTGACTTTTTGGATAAAGGGGAACTTCTTCGTTCGGTCATCAATACGGGGGAGAATTGGTATCTCTGTGATACGCGGTACCTTAAAATGAATAGTGATTATTATACGTTACCACTGCTATCTGCACACAATTGATAGATTTGGACTTGGTGGAAGGTTTTGTGAATGATAACATTGGTCACGTGTCACATTTGGCTATAGATGGTATAAAAAGTTGACCACATAGAGTGGAACCATTTGGCCAACCTGATGACATCTGTTTGTCTGAAATGTCTGTCAAAAACTGACAGGACAACTTGGGAGATGAATGTGAGAAGACTTTCGTGGGATATAAAGGTCTATGATGGCCAATTTTCCATAGGTTGCACATTTTAAGCTGGCTTCAGTCAGTGATGGTCTGGTATGCTGGTGACTCAATGAAAAGTTGGTCAAAACATCTACCTGCTACACCACTCACAACATGTGGTGTTGGTTCTGGAAGAAAGCAGCCATCTTTGTCTAATCCTGGACAATGCCTTTAATTGTCTGCTACGGTAGCACTTGTTATTCTTTGGCATGATCTTGGACAACCCTATTAATTTTCTATTATATCATTTGCATTGCTCTGTGGCGTAATTTTGGACAACCCCTTTAATAGTCTGCTATAGTACCATTTGAGTCCATGATTCTGGACATCCCTTTAATTTTCTGCTCTACCACTTGTGTTATTCTATGGCATGATCCTGGACTATTCCCTTAATTTTGTATTATACCATGTGCATTACTCTGTAGCGTGTTTTTTGACATCCATTAATTGTCTGCTATGATACCACTTGTGTTATTATGTGGTTTGATCCTGGACAACACCTTTCATTTTCTGATAAGGTTCCACCTGTGTTATTCTATGGCAAGATCCTGAACAATCCCTTTAATTTTCTATTATACCATTTGCGTTACTCTGTGGCATAATTTTGGACAACCCCTTTGTCTGCTATGGTACCACTTGTGTTATACTGTGGAATGATCCTGGACAACCCCTTTTATTATCTGCTAGGGTACCACTTGTGTTATTCGATGGCACAATCCTGGACAATCCCTTTAATTTTCTATTATACCATTTGCGTTACTCTGTGGCGTAATTTTGGACAACCCCTTTAATTGTCTGCTAGGGTACCACTTGTGTTCTACTGTGGAAAGATCCTGGACAACCCCTTTTACTATCTGCTAGGTTACCGCTTGTGTTATTCTATGGCACGATTCTGGACAACCCCTTTAATATTCTATTATACCATTTACGTTACTCTGTGGCATGATTTTGGACAACCCCTTTAATTGTCTGCTAGGGTACCACTTGTGTTATTCTATGGCATGATTTCTTATAACTGAACAGAAAAGTTGTCTGCTCTGCATAAAAGCTATTTTATCCGATGCTATGTTATCTCTGAAGCTTACCCTAATCAACACAAATCTGAAATGTAACCCAGTCCCAGATGGCTGCAGGGCCCTGACAGGAATCACTGGACATGATGGACGCCCAGTAATTGTGTCAATGATAATCATGGCCTTTGTCAATAGTCTGCTAATAATAGTTGGCCACATGACATGTAGAGAGGGTCACCGTACAATCATCTTCTATAGGAGGAGGTGACATGGGAGTACAGGTTGTCCAAATAAGACATCCTCTATTAGAGCAGGGGTATGGGAACATGCAGTGTCTGTGGAGTGATGGAGTGACAAGCCATAGTTTGGGGTTACCCTGGCTGGAATACACCAGACACCATCATTATCCTGCCTACATAATGATAACTAATGGCTGCAGTCGGACAGCAGGGACTGAAGCAGCCGTAGCCGCTCGTCTATACTCGGTGTTCATTTCTGTATGGGTGACACCCACATTGCTGGCTCCTGAAGGGCTCCCTTTCTCTTCGGTTGAATATAATGTTCCCTTTCTCTTGGTATTGTGCAGGTCAATGGATTGTGCCGGGGCACGGTAAGCCGTCTTTTATTGCAGGTACTTGGAAGCCATCCAGAGTATGTGCAGGTGTGTGGAGAAATCAGTGTATATGGATGCAGGTACCAGCCTTGTGCAGTGTTCATGGCGAACGCAATGGGCCTCATGTATGAAAACTGTCTACCAGTAATACTGTCTTTGTTGCCCATAGAAACCAGTCAAAGCTCATAGTAACCAATCAGAGCTCATAGCAACCAATCAGGTCTCATAGCAACCAATCAGATCTCATAGTAACCAATCAGAGCTCATAGCAACCAATCAGAACTCATAACAACCAATCAGAGCTCACAGCCACCGATCAGTGCTCAGCTTTCATTTCATATAGTGCTCTGTAAAAATAAAATCTGAGTTCTGATTGGTTATTATGAGTTCTGATTGGTTACTATGAGATCTGATTGGTTGCTATGGACTCTTATTGGTTGCTATGGGCTCTGATTAGTTGCTATGAGCTATGATTGATTGCTATGAGATCTTATTAGTTGCTGTCTGCTTTGATTGGTTGATATGGGCACTGATTGTTTGCTAAGAGCTTTGATTAATCGCTATGGGCTCTGAATTATTTTGCTATGAGCTCTGATTGGTTGCTAAGAGCTCTTATTGGTTGCTACGGGCACTGATTGGTTGCTATGGGCTCTGATTTTTTTGCTATGAGCTCGGATTGATTACTTTGAGCTCTTATTGGTTGCTATGGGCTGTGATTGGTTACTTTGGGCTCTGATTGGTTGCTATGGGCACTGATTGGTTGCTAAGAGCTTTGATTGGTCGATATGGGCTCTGACTGGTTGCTGTGGGCTCTGAATTATTTTGCTATGGGCACAGATTGGTTGCTATGGGCACTGATTGGTTGCTGTGGGCTCTGATTTATTTTGCTATGGGCTCTGATTGGTCGCTATGAGCTCTAATTGGTCGCTATGGGCTCTGATTGGTCGCTATGAGCTCTAATTGGTTACTATGGGCTCTGATTGGTTGGTATGGGCAACAAAGACAGTCTTACTGCTGGACAGTATTCATACATAAGGCACAATATGGCTGTGTCTGAAAAATATGAATCAGTGCGGATACCAGAGGATGTCATGCTGTGCCAGCTTTAACTGTAGCCATGTCTGACATTCTGGTTGCTAGGCATACAAAGCCTAGCAACCAGTCCTTTCAATGGGTTGTCAGGCCGCTCTTTTTGATACCCAGTCTGGGTTTGGGGATTTAATTTTTCCCTGCAATCGATTAACTTTTACAGTAATAAAAATGTGTAAATAATTCCCCATATACATTATCCTTTTTTATACTATTGTTATTATTGTCTGTTTTTATGTTCATGTTGTAAAGATATGAAATGATAATCATTACTATGCAAAGTGGCAATAAATACCAGACAGGTTAATACCCCCTTAATCCTTATCGTCCTCATCTAAACTGGTGCTAGACCTCTCCCGCGTCCTATACTGTCGTCCTATCCATCTTCGGAGAATGTGGAGCTCCGCTACGATGTTTTTATAAATTCTAGTGACACTCCGGGATGCAAATCAGGGAATATGTAGGTGGGGAGTTACTCACAGCGTAATTCAAAGAGGATTATGGGAAATCTGAAACCTCACTTAAAGCAAGAAAATTCCTAAGTGTACATATGCAATTCCCTTTAATCTAGGGATTTGTGCAAATCAGCTGCTTACATCATCCTATTTCTTTACCCTTTAGTAAATCATAGGAATCATATTAATATTGGCCCTAGCGTCTCAGGCGATTATTTTGATATAGGGGTGTATATGTATCAGAATCTTTGATGGTTTCATGGAAATTCAAAACATCAACCAGGGGTTAACTAGAATTTATAGAACAATTTGATGGCCCCCACCACTTACTGAGAGATAGTGAAAGATATGGCATCAAAGTCTGGTAGGTGTAGGTACCCACTCTGTAACCCACACCTATCTCAGAAATGGGCCCCTTGTAGTGCACGACTCTCCATTCTGTTCTATGGGAGTTCCCAGTACAGCCCAGAGAATGGAGAACACAGTGTTCCCCTGTAGTGGGAACTCCCATAGAACAGAATGGAGAGAACACAGCGCTTCCCTGTACTGGGAACTCCTATAGAAAAGAATGGAGAACACAGTGCTCCCCTGTACTGGGAACTCCCATAGAACAGAATAGGAGAGAACACAGCGCTCCCCTGTACTGGGAATCCATAGAAAATAGAGAGAACACAGCGCTCCCTGTACTGGGAACTCCATAAAAAGAATGGAGAAACACTAGCGGCTCATAGTACTGGAGAACTCCCTAAACGCATGAATAGGGGAAAAACAGCGCTCCCCTGTACTGGGAACTCCTATAGAAAAAGAAGGAAACACAGCGCTCCCCTGTACTGGGAACTCCAATAAAAAGAATGGAGAACACAGGCTCCCCTGTACTGGGAACTCCCATAAAAGGAGAATGGAGAAAACAGCGCTCCCCTGTACTGGGAACTCCCAAAACAGAATGGAGAACACAGTGTCCCCCTGTACTGGGAACTCCCATAGAGCAGAATGGGGAACACAGCGCTCACCTATCCTGGAAACTCCCATAGAACAGAATGGAGAGAACACAGCGCTCCCCTGTACTGGGAACTTCCATAGACCAGAATGGAGAACACAGCGCTCCCCTGTACTGGGAACTCCCATAGAACAGAATGAACACAGCGCTCCCTGTACTGGGAACTCCCATAGAACAGAATGGAGAACACAGCGCTCCCCTGTACTGGGAACTCCCATAGAACAGAATGAACACAGCGCTCCCCTATACTGGGAAACTCCCATAGAAGAATGAACACAGCGCTCCCCTATACTGGGAAATCCCGTAGAGGAGAATGGAGAACACAGCACTCCCCTGTACTGGGAACTCATATAGAACAGGATGGCGAACACAGCGCTCCCCTGTACTGGGAACTCCCATAGAACAGAATGGAGAACACAGCGCTCCCTGTACTGGGAACTCCCATAGAACAGAATAGAGAACACAGCGCTCCCTGTACTGGAAACTCCCATAGAACAGAATAGAGAGAACAGAGCGCTCAGCTGTAGTGGGAACTCCCATAGAACAGAATGGAGAACACAGCGCTCACCTGTACTGGGAACTCCCATAGAACAGAATGGAGAATACAGCGCTCCCCTGTACTGGGAACTCCCATATAACAGAATGGAGAGAACACAGCGCTCACCTGTACTGGGAACTCCCATAGAACAGAATGGAGGATACAGCGCTCCCCTGTACCGGGAACTCCCATAGAACAGAATGGAGAACACAGAGACCTTCAGCAGATTATTCTGAAGATAGTTTAGTGTCCCAGAGCTAGCACCTATCAGATCTTGAAGCCTTATCCTATGGATATCCCATCACAGTACAATATGGGAACAGCCCTTTACAGATTTCTATAGTTGTTTATTTTATTGATTGTTTTTACAATAAGGAAAGAGAAAAACACAACAAAGCATCAAAGTATTAATAAATATCACAAAAATGTAAGCAAATAATCCCACAGGCAGATGGTCTGTATTACTAGCATTGTCCTGCAGCTTCTCTGACCCCCCTTCATACTCCTGGACCTCTTCTCTGAACCCCTCCTGTCATCTCCTGTGCCCTTTATACTCCTGTGCCTCTTCTGGCCACCTTCATACTCCTGGACCTCTTCTCTGACCACCTTCATACTCCTGGACCTCTTCTCTGACCACCTTCATACTCCTGGACCTCTTCTCTGACCACCTTCATACTCCTGGACCTCTTTTTGGGCCCCCTTTATATCCGGACCTCTTCTTGACCCCCACATTTTCCCCCCTTGACCCCTTCTATTTTACCCCCCACCCCCCATTCTCCTGGGCCTCTTCTCTGCCCCTTTATACTCCTGGACCTCTATCTGCCACCTTTACCCTTCCTCTTTTTAACCCCCCTTTTCTCCCGGACCCCTTTTTTGACCCTTTATACTCCGGACCTCTTCCTGACCCCCTTCTACCCCGGCCTCTTCTGACCCCTTCATATCCTGGCCCTTCTCTGGCCACCCATATCCTACCCTCTCCTGACCACCTTTTATATCCTACCTCTTTCTGCCCCTTCATACTTTATTCTCTGCCCAATTCATACTCCCAACCTCTTCTTACCACCTTCATACTCCTTCTCTTCTCTGCCCCTTATATCCTGGACCTCTTCTCTGACCACCTTCATACTCCTTACCCCTTCTCTACCCCTTCATCTCCCTTTCCCCCTTTCTTGACCCCTTATAAACCTGCCTCTTTTCTGCCCCTTAACTCCTGGGCCTCTTCTCTGAAACCCCCTTTATACTCCGACCCCTCTACCCCCCTGCCCCCCCATTCATACTCCTGGACCCTTCTCTACCCCTTATACTCCTGTCCTTTTTCTGACCCCTTAAAACCCTACCTCTTTCTGACCCTTCATATCTGGACCCCTTCTCTACCCCTTCATCTCCTGGACCTTTCTCTGCCCCTTATACTCCCTTTCCTCTTCTTGACCCCCTTTAAAATCCTGGCCTCTTCTCCAAACCTTCAAATCCTGGACCTCTTTCTGACCACCTTCATCTCTTCCTCTTCTCTCCCCTATACTCCTGCCTTTCTCGACCCCCCTTTAACCTGAAATTTTCCTGCCCCCCTTTATCTCCGGGGCCTCTTTTCTGGCCACCTTTTACCTGACCTCTTTTTCCCGACACCTTCATACCCTTTCCCCCTTTTCTGCCCCTTAACTCCCGGGCCCCTTCTCTACCACCTTCAAACCCTGAACCTTTCTCTACCACCTTCATATCCTGGCCCTTCTTTGCCACCCTTTTACTCCTTACCCTTCTCGCCCCCTTCATACTCCTGGGCCTCTTCTCGACCCCTTCATCTCCTTTACTTTCTCTGACCCCCTAATTCGACCTTTCTCTGACCCCCTTCAACCTGGACCTCTTCTCTACCCCTTCAAATTTCCCGCCTCTTTCTGCCCCCTCAAAATCCGGGCCTCTTTTTCTGACCCCTTCAATTTCCCACCTCTTTTGACCCCCTTCATACCCCTTTACCTCTTTCCCGGCCACCCTTTAAACTCCTGACCTCTTCCTGACCCTTCATACCCCTGGGCCTCTTTCTGCCCCCCAAACCCTGGACCCTTCTACCCCCTTCATACCCCTGGACCTCTTCTCACCCCTTCATCTCCTGGCCTCTTCTCTCCACCTTCAAAATCCGGACCCCTTTTCTGACCCCTTATCTCCCCCCTTTCTCGACCACCCCTTTAATCCCGGCCTCTTTTTGCCACCTTCATACGGAACCTCTTTTTTGACCACCTTCAAAACCCCTTCCCTTCTTGGGCCCCCTTCATACTCCTGCCTCTCTCTGAAAATTTATTCTAACCCCTTTTTCAGCCCCTTTAAACTCCCTTTCCCCCTCGCAATTAATTTGGGATCTTTCTACCCCCCTTCAACGCTTACCTCTTCTCTGCCCCTTTTATACCCGACCTCTTTTGGCCCCTTCATACTCCTACCTCTTCTCGACCCCTTTTACTCCTGACCTCTTCTCTGACCCCCCATCCCTTACCTTCTCTGCCCCTTCCATCTCCTACCCCTTTTTTCCGAAACCCCCCCCAACCCTGGACCCCTTCTCTTTCCCCCTTCATCTTCCCTTTCCTCTTCTTGCCCCTTAAATATTTTTGGGCCTTTCTCGGGCCCCTTTATACCCTGACCCCTTTTCTACCCCTTTTATACTCCTGGCCCTTTTTGACCCCTTTCATACCGACCTCTCTCGCCCCTTTTTATCCCTTTACCCCTTTCCTCTTTTCCCCCTTCAACTCCTTAATTTCCGAAACCCCCAACTCCTGACCTTCTCTGACCACCCCCCAGACTCTGGGGCCCTTTTTCAACCCCCCATTAAATTTTTCCCCACACCCTTCATATTTTACCCTTCTCTGCCACCTTTTCCCGGATTTCTTGCCCCCCAAAAATCCCCCCACCCCACCCCCTTCATTTACTCCTGACCTTTTTCTTGACCCACTTCAAATTCCGTCCCTTTTTGACCCCCAATCTTTGCCCCTTCTCTGCCATTCATACTCCTACCTCTTTCTACCCCCTTCAATTCCCCGGGCCCCTTCTTGCCCCCTTAACTTGACCCTTTTTTTTTCAATTCAAAATCCAACCTCTTCTCGACCCCTCATACTCTTACCTCTTTTCCTGCCACCTTCATACCCCGGACCTTTCCTGACCCCCCCAAACTTCCCAAACCCTTCTCAACCCCCTTTATAAAACCTACCCTTTCTTCCCCCTTCATACCCCCGGCCCCTTTTTGAAACCCCCCATACTTTTTTCTCTGCCACCTTCATATCCTGGGGCCTCTTCTTCCACCCTTTATTCCCCGGGCCCTTCCTGCCACCTTCATACTCTTGGGGTTTCTCGGCCCCCTTCTACTCCGTTTCCTCTTCCTACACCCCTTTATACCCCTGACCCCCTTTCTGGCCCCTTCTTTTTTCCTGACCTCTTTTCCTGGCCCCCTTCATACCCTGTACCTCTTCTTGCCCCCTTATACCCCTGTCCTCCCGACCACCTTCATACCCTGGAACTCTTTTTCCTGACCACCTTTAACGCTTTAAACCCTTTTCTGACCACCCTTTAATTCCTGGCCTCTTCTTTGGGGGCCCCTTCAACTCCTGGACCTCTTCCTGACCACCTTCATACCCTACCTTCTCTGACCATTCAATCCACCCTTCTCTGACCCCCCTTCTATCTTGACCTCTTTTTGCCACCTTCATATTCTGTCCTTTTCTGCCCCTTTAAAACTCATACCCTTTCCTACCCCTTTATACTCTGACCTCTCTCTACCCCCCTTAAACCCTGGCCTCTTCTCTGCCACCCTTTTAATTGGACCCCTTCCTGACCCTTCTCCCTGACCCCTCTTACCTTCCTTGGACCCCTTTTCTGCCACCTTCAAAATCCTGGGCCCTTCTCTGGACCTTCATACCCCGTACCTTTTTCTACCACCTTATACCCTGGGAACCCCTTCTCCCCTTCATTCCCGGCCCTTCGCCAAACATTTCTCCTGAAACCCCTTTTCTGACCCCTTCATACTCCTGTCCCCTTCTCTAAACCCCCCTTTTCCCCTGGCCCCCTTTTCTGACCCCTTCAACTCCCGACCTCTTCCTGCCCCCTCATTTCCCCCCCTTCTACCCCTTTATACTCCTGGACCTCTTTCCCCCACCTTTATACTCCTGCCTCTTCTCTGACCACCCTTCTTTCTCCTGACCCTTCTTGACCCCTTAATTGGGGCCTTTCCTGACCACCTTTACCGGACCTCTTTCCCGACCATTTTATAACTCTGGACCTCCCTTTTTACCACCTTCAATCTGCCTCTTCTGCCCTTCATACTCCTCGACCTCTTCTCTGACCACCTTCATACCCCACTCTTCTTGCCCCCTTTTTCCTTACCCTCCGCATTCATCTCCGACCTCTTCTGACCCCCCCTAATACTCTTCCTTTTCTCGGCCCCTCAACCCGGACCTTTTCCCGGGCCCCCCTTTATACTCCTACCCCTTTCCACCCCCTTCATACTCCGACCTCTTTGACCCCTTCATATCCTGACCTTTCTTAAACCCTTCATACTCCCGGACCTCTTCCCTCCACCTTCATACTCCTGCCTCTTCTCGGGGCCCCCTCATACTTGGGTTTTTTCTCTTAACCTTCATACTCTGGACCCTTCTCTCCCCTTCAATCCTTTACCTCTTCTCTGCACCTTTCATACCCCTGGACCCCTTCCTTTCCACCTTTAAACCCCGGGCCCCTTTTTCTGGCCCCTTCAACTCGACCTTTCTCTGACCCCTTTTTCCCTTCCTCCCCTCTGACCACCTTTTATACTCCCGGGGCCTCTTTTTTTGCCACCTTCATATCCTGGGCCCCTTCTCTGCCCCCTTATTCCGGCCCTTCTGGCCACCTTCAAACCCCGGACCCCTTCCTGACCACCTTCAAACTCTTACCCTTCTTGACCCCCTTCAAAACCCGTACCCTCTTCCACCCTTATACTCTGGCCTTTCTTACCCCCTTCCCAAACCCCAACCTTTTCTTTACCATTATACCCTGGACCTCTTTTTGCCCCTTTATACTGCGTACCCCTTTTCTGCCCCTTTATACCTTCCTCTCTTGGCCCCTTTCCCCCCCCCCCCCCCCCCCCAAAACCCCCCTTCTTTGCCCCCCCCCCCCCCCCCCCCCCCAAATCCGATCTTTCTGACCCCCTTTTATACCCCACCTCTTCTTGCCATTTATTCTCCGGGGCCCTTTTTCCGGCCCCTTCAACTCCCGTACCCTTCTTGACCACCTTTTATACTCCTTGGCCTTTTTCTACCACCTTCTTCCTAAATCTTTTCTAAACCTTTACCCTGGCCCTTCTTGACCCTTTATATCCGGCCTCTTTCGGCCCCTTCAAACTCCTGACCTCTTTTCCCACCCCTTCAATTTTCCTACCTCTTCTCTGAACCCCCTTTATCTCCCCGGACCTCTCTTGACCCTTAACCTGACCCTTTTTCTGACCCCTTTATATTGCCCCTTTTCGCCACCTTTTTGGCCCCTTCCTACCCCTTTTTTACGCTTACCTCTTCTCTGCCCCCTTCAATCCTTACCCCTTTTTCTGCCCCTTCATACTCCTGACTCTTTTTACCCTTCTTCTCCACCCCCTTTCCCGCCCCTTCATATCCCACCTCTTCTCTGCCCCCTTCATACTCTTTACCTCTTCTCGACCCCCCATACCCTGACCCTTCTTGGCCCCTTCATACCCTGGACCTTCTTGACCCTTCATATCCGGCCCCTTTTTCCGACCCCTTCTAACCCCCGACCCTTTTTTCACCTTATTCTCCTGACTCTTCTCTTTCCCCTTAAATCCCGGAAATTTTTTCCGCCCTTCATACTCCTTCCTCCTCTGAACCTTCAACCCCGTACCTCTTCTTGACCCCCTTCATAACCCTGACCTCTTCTCGAACCTTTTACTCCTTGGGTTTTTTCCCACCCCCCTGGACCCTTCTCTGGCCCCTTCATACTCCTACCTTTCTTGAACCTTTTCTCCCTTTTTTTCTCTGACCCCCTTCTTCTGTCCTCTTCTTTTGACCACCCTTTAATTTGTCTTTCTCTGACCCCTTTTTTTTTAAAATTTTCCCCCTTTTTTCCCCCTTTTTTTTTTTTTTTTTTTATTTTTTTATTTTTTCCCCTTCTCCCTGTACCCTCTTTTTTGCCCCTTCAACTCCTGGGCCTCTTCTCCACCACCTCAAATGTTACCTCTCTCCCACCCCTTCCCCCAATCCTGGCCTCTTCTCGGCCACCCCTTCAACTCCTGACTCTTCTCTACCCCCTTCAAAACCCCTTCCCTTCTCGACCCCTCATACTTCCCGGGACCTCTTTCTACCCCTTCATACCGACCTCTTTCCCGCCCCCCTTCATATTTCCTGTCCCCTTCTTGGCCACCTTCAAACTCCACTCTTCTCTGACCCCCTTCATTCCGGGACCTTTCCCCACCACCTTCATACTCCTGGACCTCTTCTCTGACCCCCTTCATACTCCTGTACCTCTTCTCTGACCACCTTCATACTCCTGTACCTCTTCTCTGACCCCCTTCATACTCCTGTACCTCTTCTCTGACCCCCTTCATACTCCTGGACCTCTTCTCTGACCCCCTTCATACTCCTGGACCTCTTCTCTGACCACCTTCATACTCCTGGACCTCTTCTCTGACCCCCTTCATACTCCTGGACCTCTTCTCTGACCACCTTCATACTCCTCTACCTCCTGTCTGCTATTTCTCTCGCATTAAGAGCCAGACATCCATTAGTAACTAGGTCACATGAAAAAGTCAGGCAGAGCAGTAACTATCTATAGCTGAGTGACAGGTGATGTCATCGGAGAGCAAAGCAGCTTTCACATATGGATTAACTGAGATACACGTGGGAACGTTCAAGCCTGAAGCCTAATGCTCAGAGATCAGCGGCGGCTGCAAACGTGGAGGAAGTCTCCTTCACAAAGCAGGATAGGACGGGCCCGGCCTCCCATAGCAGGAAACACATAACCCTAGAAAATCTGGAAAGAAGCTACTAATTAAAATTTAAAGGCGCTCTCCAGGATTATATCAGCAGGGCTGCAAGAGCTGAGCCCCCCAACACTGTTATCAGGGCAGGGACTATGGATATTACAGTATGTATGAAAAGGGTCTAGCAGTAAGACTGTTCTTGTTGCCCATAGCAACCAGAGCCCATAGCAACCAATCAGCGGCCATAGCAACCAATCAGAGCCCATAGCAACCAATCAGCGCCCCATAGCAAAACAGCAGCATAAGAAGCAATAATGAAAGGTATAAATAACACCGCCATATATCAGGGAACCCGCATAGTAGAGCTGGAGAGCAGAAAGCCACCAACTACTTGTTCCCTACAAAAAGGAAAAATGTTCTTGAGCCCCTTAGTGGGGCTCCTCATCCTTACCTATGACTAAGGACCATGCGGTTTGAAACGTGTAAGCGTGTAAGATCTTCTTCATGTATTTTTGGACTTTTAAAATGTGCACCATGGACTCCATGGCAAAATGAGATAGGACTCCACCAACTAATGACAATAAACTAAAACAGCAGCATAAGTCGCAGTAATTAAAGGTATAAAAAATACTGCCATATATCAGAGAGGTATAAATAATCCCGCCATATATCAGAGAGGGATAAATAATACCGCCATATATCAGAGAGGTATAAATAATCCCGCCATATATCAGAGAGGTATAAATAATCCCGCTATATATCAGAGAGGTATAAATAATACCGCCATATATCTGAGAGGTATAAATAATCCCGCCATATATCAGAGAGGTATAAATAATCCCGCCATATATCAGAGAGGTATAAATAATCCTGCCATATATCTTAGAGGTATAAATAATACTGCCATATATGAGAGAGGTTATAAAAAATTTCCACCATATACAGAGAGGTATAAATAATACCAGCCTAATATTAGAGGGGTATAAAATCCCGCCATATATCAGAGAGGTATAAATAATCCCGCCAAAATATAAAGAGAGGTATAAATAATCCCGCCATATGTCAGAGAGGTAAATAAATAATCCCCGCCATATATCAGAGGGGTATAAATAATCCTGCCATATATCTTAAAAGGTATAAATAATACTGCCATATATGAGAGGGTTAAAATAATCCCCACCATATATCAAGAGGTATAAATAATCCCGCCATATATGGAGGTATAAATAATCCCGCCATATATCAGACAGGTATAAATAATCCCGCCATATATCAGAGAGGTATAAATAATCATGCCATATATCTTAAAAGGTATAAATAATACTGCCATATATGAGGAGGTATAAATAATCCCCCCATATATCAGAGGTATAAATAATCCCGCCATATATCAGAGAGGTATAAATAATCCTGCCATATATGTTAGAGGTATAAATAATACTGCCATATATCAGAGAGGTATAAATAATACCGCCATGTATCAGAAAGGTATAAATAATACCACCGTTTATCAGAGAGGTATAAATAATACCAACATATTTTAGGGAACCCGCATAGTATTGCTGGAGAGCAAAAAGCCACCAACTACTTGTTCCCTACAAGAAGGAACAATGTTCTTGTACCTTAGTGGGGCTCCTCATCCTTATCTATACCTAAGGACCATGTGGTTTGAAATGCGTAAGATCTTTTTCCTTTATTTTTGGACTTTTAAAATGTGCTAATAAAAGTCGTTTTTCTTATATTCTTAAACCGGAGTTCAGTGCTCACTAACCTTTTCCATACAGAAGTTATACTACACATCCCCCAAGCACGATTCCCAATTCTGTAATTGGAGCTTATCCAAGGGCCATTTCAGTGCACCCCCCTCCTCTTTTTCCAGATCTATGGAAAACTAAGATTACGTAAGGCAAATCCATCAGTCATTAAAGGATAGTTGGTGGCTCATGGGGGAAGGGAGTGGCAAGTGTCCAGTTGAGAGAGGCCTAATTTTGATAGGGCCATAGAAGTCTCCATCTTTGGTGCCTAAACCCTTCGCAGCAGGTATCCTGGCACCTATTATTCACATTGATAGGTAATCTCATAATCTCTGTGCACAATCTCCTATGAGATGTGCTGGCTCTCTATAGAGGAGTAATGTGAAAGGAAACCTTGCTTTTAAGTCTCTTCTCCTCCGCGTTCGGCAGCTTTGCTCCCTGTTGTACTGGATGACGAGATCAGTTGAGTGGGCTCTGTAATGAAAATATATTCTCCCTTCACACTGTCTGTTGGATAAACTTCTCAGCCCCCTGACGGTGACTAACACGAGGGATTCTGTGCTCTGAACCGGGCACGGCTCACAAAATGAAATAATTAGGAGAGGCTGCGAGTCTTCAGGAACGTTTCATCATCTCTTTCAAAGTATAACACATGGAACCATTTGGAGTCCATAAATTAGGACCATCATGCTCAGTTTGGGGCAAATGCAATTCAAGCCCCCCCCCCCCCCCCAAGACCCCCTCTCCCCGTTTCACATCTCCTTAGAAACAAGATTTCCTGCTGTGGGTAAATCTCTCGTGTGACACATCTACAACCTGCCGAATGGATGATGTATATGGCTGCGCCTACTGACGTATGGCGAATGTGACGTAGTGTGAACGTGACGTATCCAAGGGCATTTGTTTTCTTGACCTTCAATGCATTAAGTGGTTAAAGGGGTTTTGCCACAAAGTAAAATTGACGTGGGAAGTTTGAAAATTAAATAATAAACATTTTCACCATTCATCATTATTAAAAATTCTGCACTGTTTTTGTTTTAGCTGCCCCTTTAGTGATCCATTGTTTACAGCTCATTTCCAGGGGATACGACCAGGGCTTAGAGCTCCTCAGTGCTGGTCGCACATGCTCAGACATCACATCTCCTCTCAGGCAGCTACAGAGTGTTCAACCCCCGGGTGCTGTCATTCTACTCCGGTCGTCTGTACTCCTTAGGAATCACTCACACTCATTGATGAGCGAGTGTTCAACCCCAGGCGCTGTCATTCTACTCCTGTCCTCTGTACTCCTTAGTAATCACACACACTCGCTGATAAGCGAGTGTTCAGCCCCAGGTGCTGTCATTCTACTCCCGTCCTCTGTACTCCTTAGTAATCACACACACTCATTGATGAGCGAGTGTTCAGCCCCCGGGTGCTGTCATTCTACTCCCGTCCTCTGTGCTCCTTAGTAATCACACACACTCACTGATAAGTGAGTGTTCAGCCCCAGGTGCTGTCATTCTACTCCCGTCCTCTGTACTCCTTAGTAATCACACACACTCACTGCTGAGCGAGTGTTCAGCCCCAGGTGCTGTCATTCTACTCCCGTCCTCTGTGCTCCTTAGTAATCACACACACTCACTGCTGAGCGAGTGTTCAGCCCCAGGTGCTGTCATTCTACTCCTGTCCTCTGTCCTCCTTAGTAATTAGTCAAACAGTGCAAATAAATTTAAAAAAGAAACCTCAATCAGGTCTGTGCATTGATAAAGAGAAAAAGAAATCCACAGGTTTGGTTCCTGCAGGGATTTGAACCGAGGACCCTTGTGTGTGGAGGCAAAAGTTTTACCTCTGAGCTACAATGTAGCTACTTACAGGTCTACACATAAACAGACCTTTCTATGACTACAGAGAGGAAAGGCCTGGTTTTGTCATCCTGCTGGGTCACATGATATGCAATTCAAACCAATCACACACGCCCCCTTCTGAGCACACAGGGCTGAAGAGCTGGATGCAGGAGGTAGGAGATGAGATTGTGGCAAAACCCCTTTAAGTGGTTAAGACTTCTAGTTATGGAGGGCACCATAAAGGTGTAGGGACACCTATAGGCCATGCAATGGCCCCTAGGAAATATGCAAATGTGTCTCTGGTACCACATATTGGAAGTAGCATCCCTTGCAGTCACATTTAAATTTAGCCCTTTTAAAGAGCCCTTTAAAGAGCCTTGAGATATGTCTTGAGATTTAAAGGGGTTTCAGCATATGCTAGTTATATGCCATCACCATCAAAGTCTATAGTAGGAACACCCTTTTAAAGAGAGGGTGTAGAGATACTTATAAGCCATGCAATGCCCCTCGGGAAATATGCAAGTAAGGGAAGAAAGCAAAAGGTCTCTGGTAACACATTGGAAGCAGCATCCCTTGCAGTCACATCCAACCCTTTAAAGAGCCTTGAGACATGTCTGGAGATTTAAAGGGGTTTCACCACCATAGTCTTTGATGGAATATCACTAGCATATGACATCAATGTCTGATAGGTACGAGTTCCACCTCTGGGACCTGCATCTATCTCAGGAATGGGTCCCTGAAAATTGCAGAGCAGATTGGAGAGCCGGCTGTGCTTGTGCATGGGTCGCCATTCTGTTCTATGGGAGCTCCCAGTTCAGCCAAGTGGTGTTTTCGGCTCTGCTCAGACCTCTAATAGAACAGAATGGAGAGCTGAGCGCAAGTGCGGCTGGATCTCTAGTCTGCTCTGTTACTTTCGGGGCCTGTTCTTGAGATAGGTGCGGGTCCCACCTCTGGCTACCTCCCACCTATCAGAATTTGGTGACATATGCTAGTTATATTCCATCAAAGTCTATAATAGGAACACCCTTTTAAAGAGAGGGTGTAGAGATACTTATAAGCCATGCAATGCCCATTGGGAAATATGCAATTAAGGGAAGAGAGCAGAGGTCTCTGCTACCACATATTAGAAGCAGCATCCCTTGCAGTCACATCCGACCCTTTAAAGAGCCTTGAGACATGTCTGGGATTTGAGCCAAGCTCCATAGGGAAGAATCACTCATCTGCAGTCAGCTCTTGGTAAGTAAGGCTGGGTTCCCACCAGTGAGCATCTCGAAGGATCCCACCACAACACATCCACAGGGAATAATAGTATAAATTTAGTCACATTTTGAACCACATTTACATTTTTTATGAATCTAATCTTACCAACTCTCCTTATGAACTCTCGGATCATAACCTTATCTCTTTTACTATCAACAACTTTCAGCCTCCTCTGGATACACCTACCCGTCGCCCATTCCGAAATCTCCGCTCTATCAGCATTCAGGAGCTCACGGACACCATACAGTCCTCACTGCCCCCAATCTCCTCTCTCTCCTGTCCTGACCTGGCTGTTAAACACTACAATGAAACTCTCACTACCACCCTGGACATATTGGCACCACTCACACACCGCACCACCAGAATCAGACGCCCGCAGCCTTGGCACACACCTCAGACTCGCCATCTGCAGCGATGTTCCAGGTGTGCTGAGCGTCTGTGGAGAAAGTCAAAGCTACCTGCAGACTTTCTCCACTATAAATTCATGCTCAGGACCTACCACACTGCCCTTCACTGCGCCAAACAAAATATTTCACCTCCCTCATCTCAACCTTACACAACAACCCTAAACGTCTGTTTGACACTTTCCACTCCCTCCTCAGGCCCAAAGCTCAGGCCCCGGTCACTGACCTCTGTGCTGAAGACCTGGCCACTCACTTCAAAGACAAAATTGACAGCATCGGGCAAAACATCACATCACAATCCCCAATTAACACCCATCCTGTCCCTCCCCGCACATCCTCTAATCTGCTCTCAGCCCTTGACCCGACATACATCAGAAGAAGAAGTGTCCAGGCTTCTCCTGTCTGCTCGCCCCACCACCTGCTCTAGTGACCCCATTCCCTCCCACCTTGTCCAGTCCATTTCTCCAGCTGTCCTCTCTCACCTCACTACAATCTGTAACCTCTCTCTCCCTCCACTGGGATCTTCCCATCTTCCTTTAAACACGCTGTTATAACTCCCTTACTTAAAAAGCCCTCTCTGGACCCGTCCCGTGCTGCTAACTACCGACCAGTCTCTAACCTGCCCTTAATCTCTAAGCTCCTGGAACGCTTGGTCTACTCTCGCCTGATCCGCTATCTCTCTGCTAACTCTCTTCTTGACCCTCTGCAATCAGGTTTCCGCACCCTACACTCCACAGAAACTGCTCTTTCTAAAGTTTCAAATGATCTCCTGACAGCAAAATCGCAGGGTAACTACTCATTGTTGCTTCTTCTGGATCTCTCTGCAGCATTTGACACTGTTGATCACCACCTCAACATGCTCAGCACCATTGGCCTCCAGGACACCGCTCTCTCTTGGTTCTCTTCCTACCTCTCTGACCTCTCCTTCAGTGTCTCATTTTCTGGTTCTATCTCCTCTCCTCTCCCTCTTGCTGTCGGGGTTCCTCAGGGATCCGTTCTTGGTCCTCTCCTCTTTTCACTCTACACAGCCCCCATTGGACAAACCATCAGCAGATTTGGCTTCCAGTACCATCTCTACGCTGATGACATTCCACTATACACTTCCTCCCGAGACATCACTCCTGCCCTGCTACAAAACACCAGTGACTGTCTGTCCGCTGTCTCTGACATCATGTCCTCTCTCTATCTCCAACTAAACCTCACTAAAACTGAACTTCTAGTCATCCCACCGTCTACTAACCGACCTCACCCTGCTATTTCTCTCTCAGTGTGTGGCATCACCATAACACCTAGGCATCAGGCCCGATGTCTGGGGGTTATACTAGATTCTGATCTGACCTTCACCCCCTATATCCAATCCCTTGCCCGATCCTGTCACCTGCACCTCAAGAACATCTCCAGAATCCGCCCATTTCTCACTGTGGAAACAACTCAAACTCTCATTGTTGCTCTTATTCATTCTTGTCTCGACTACTGTAACTCCCTACTTGTTGGTCTTCCTCTCTGTAAACTCTCCCATCTCCAATCTGTCCTGAATGCAGCAGCCAGGCTTGTCTTTCTTTCCAGCCGCTATACTGATGCCTCTACCCTGTGTCAGTCTCTGCACTGGCTGCCTATTCAGTACAGAATACAATATAAACTCATCACTCTCACACGTAAGGCTCTCCACAGCGCTGCACCCCCATACATCTCTTCCCTTATCTGTCTACCACCCTACCCGTTCTTTCCGCTCTGCTACTGATCTAAGTCTACACACCTCACTCATCCGAACCTCCCATGCCAGTCTCCAAGATATTGCACGTATTGCACCAGTTCTCTGGAACATGTTACACCATGTGATCAGGAACACTCACAACCCTCACAGTTTTAAGTGCGCTCTGAAAACTCATTTTCTTAGACAAGCCTATCAAGATCCCTAATTGTCAACCCCCCAAATTCTGTCACAGATTCATCACTTTCTGCACTTTGGCACCCACAGGCACTTATCTGTATATAGATGTATGGTTGGGATGGCAGGTTCATCCACTTTTTATGTATACTACCCATATTTATGTAACATGGCTGGTCCATTGTAAACCAAGCACTTGTCACCCTTTGTTTCACCCATACACCCTAATAGATTGTAAGCTCTTGCGAGCAGGGCCCTCACACCTCGTGTCTCATTTGTCAGTAGCTTTTTTATAATGTAATGTCTGATTTGTCTGTGCTCATTCCCTCTATATTGTAAAGTGCTGCGGAATATGTTGGCGGTATATAAATAAAGATTATTATTATTATTAATGTAAACGCTTTCTGTTCCGAGTTGACTGCACTGTTATTCCTTATGTATGCGTCTTGGGATCTTTGGGGATACCGATTTCAGGTATCCTGACTAAGGCCTTGTCCCCATGGTCTAGGTTTTCACCCAGTTTTACAGACGGTTTTCGGTTTTGAAAGTCGTCTGTAAACCGGGTGTCAACCTATTACACGAACCTCCATTGAAAATCCGTGCAGCGGTCCCCACCGCACAAATTTTATGCCGGACGTTTTCTAGACCGCCGGCGGTCCAAAAAACATTCAACATGTTCATTCTTCCGCCTATTTTTTGGGCGGAAGATGAACCGGTCCAGGCGAAGGGGGGCGGGTTTTCTCCGCAAACAGCGGAGAAAAGCCGTCCCCCTGCGGGCGTATAGATAGCCCCAAAACAGAGCAAATTCCGGTCAGATAATCCGACGGCCCCTAATACCTGTAGCAAAGGTCCTGAACTAAACCAAGCCCTATTGCATGGTGGGTTAAACCATAGATGCCTGGAGTAAGTGTTAACAAGTACAAACAGGTATTACAGGAAAGCTTTCCTGCAATGGATATAGTGTTGAGGAATGGGTTTGGATGCCCTGTTGGTTGAGGTCCAACCTTGTGGACCAGCAATGTCCCCCGGGTTGTCCTAGTTTTTCATGTGTTTGTAAATCATAGGATAAGTCGGTGTTGGACGGAGGTGCGTAAGGCCCACCAGTGGAACTTCATTTTGGGGGCCCATCTATGGAGTGGACTCTGGGGCCCACCAGTGGAGGCAAAACGCTAAAGGCAGAGTAAAAGGAGCATGTATAGTAGCTGTAGGGTGGGCCTCCAGAATCAACCCCCACTGGGGGCCCCCAGAATCAACCACCACTGGTGGGCCCCAGAATCAACCTCCACTGGTGGGCCCCAGAATCAACCTCCACTGGTGGCCCTCAATCAACCTCCTCTGGTGGCCCTCAATCAACCTCCACTGGTGGGCCCCATGGTCAACTTCTCATCTACAAAGTTTCATATTGTTGGAACATGAAAAAAATGTGAAGTGGCTCCTTGAGTGGTCTACAGGACTCTGTCCGTATGTGCACTGTTTTCCAAACCCTGAAGGAATGAGATCTGACATTCTTTACCTCCTGAGTATTTAGGAGACCGACGGGAGGTTGTCGCTTCCGTTCTCACAAGCGGTGGAGTATCAGATGTGCCCCCCACCAGGATATGCACTCGTTAGACGATATTCTACTGATGCTTTCTAAGGAGCTAAGACAAGCGGATGGAAGTGTCCCGGGGCTGGCCCATCTCCAGAGCTTATACTGTTTAATGTCTTTTTTTTTTTTTTACTTCTCCTTACCCCCTGAAGCGATAGAGCTTCTCTGTGTCTTATCAGATGGCTACAGTAATTTTTCACAGACATTTACTACACTTTAGCTGCTTTCTACCAGATTTCTTTTGTAGATTTGACATATTCTTTCTTAAAACGTGATGGTTGTCCTAAATAAAATAAAATAAATGACTGGTAGTGGGTGTCGGGTAAGAGGGACTTCTCAATTTATGGGCCAATTGGGGGGTGACTTGTTTTTGATGACTGCTCAAATGGATAAAACTACAGTTTATAAAATTCCAGACATGAACTTTTCACAGTTTTCGAAACCTACCCTTCCTACCATTCATCTACCATCTTGATGTTATTGAGCTGCTCATTGTTAGGTTGGGGTCCCATGGCCCTATGTACATAGGTACGAGTTTAACCTGTAACCCAACACTGTAGGATTATTTATTGGGCTCGATAGACTCGTGGCTTTTTCCAACCTTACCAACTATGTTACATGATATAACCAGAAATCTGGTTTGGCCATTGGTGGCCGTGTCTCCGTCCACACATGGCTTCTTCACCATCAAACCCCTAAAGGGATTGTCAGCTTTGGATATCCCTTTTCCATTTATCTAATTCCCAGAGATAATCTAATCTCTTAGTATACAACTGCTGGTATTAGGGAGACCCAATAGCTCAGCATGGTCCTGACTGGGGGACCCCACATTGCCTTAAAGAGGTTGTCTCACTTTAGACCAGGATGATATGTCATCAATGTCTGGGACCTGCAGCTCTCTCCTAAACAAGCCCCGAAATCTCTCCCTTCTGAACAGAGAGGTGGTTGGATCTCTCGCGTAGACATGAATGGGAGTTCTGAGTTTAGCCGAGCTGACGTAATCAGAACTCTCATTCATGTCTATGGGAAAGTCCCGACCACCTCTCCGTTCAGAACGTTCTATACTGGCACCTCTCATTCATGTCTATGGGAGAGTCCCAACCACCTTCCTGTCCAGAACATTCTATACTGGGAACTCCCATTCATGTCTATGGGAGTGTCCCAACCACCTCTACGTTCAGAACTTCCTAAACTCAGAGCTCCCATTCATGTCTATGGGAGAGTCCTGACCACCTCTCTTTTCATAACATTCTATACTGGGAACTCCCATTCATGTCTATGGGAGTGTCCCGACCACCTCTCTTTTCAGAACATTCTATACTGGAAACTCCCATTCATGTCTATGGGAGAGTCCCGACTACCTCTCCATTCAGAACAGATCGGTTTAGGAGATAGGTCTGGGTCCCACCTATGACACCTGCACCTATCAGACAATGATGGCATAGTCTAGCCATATACCATCATTGTCTAAAGTGAGACGCCTTTAAGTACAGCCTCTTAGTGCATATAAAAAGGTAAAAAACAACCAAATCATCACAGAAGCATATATTTTCATTAAAATGCCAACGACATTTTAACAGCACTGTACCGCGTTTTTTGGCGCAGGTTTGGGCTAAAAACCGCGTTTGCCTTTCGGATTTTCCGCCCAATGCATTGACTGTACAGGAATCCAACGGGAATCTGAGGGAAGATAGAGCATGTTTTAAAATCCGGCAGATTTTAAAACGGACTGGAAAATATCTGTGCTGTGTAGACTACAGAACGGATTTTCTATTGCTGTCTATGGAACACTGGTTACAGTTGGATTTTTGGAGGATTCGGTATGTATAATCAGCCGAAAATTCGACTGCAATCAGATTTTCGGTGGGTTACATATACCGAATATGCTGAACATCCAACCAAAAGCCAGTGCTGTGTAGACATAGCCTAAGTATACAAAAATAGTGGGGTACAATAAAGCCACCTGTGTAACCTTTTATGTCATTTTACATTACATTATGTCTAGAGGAAAATAGGTTTCACCATCATCACAGTCGAGGAATCTTTACTGTAAGAGCATTGAAAGTCGCGGCCACAAGCGGTTGTGATGGTGGATTCACTGACCAAGCTCAAGAGGAGCTTATCGTATTTTTCGGACTTTAAGACGCACCGGACCATAAGACGCACCGACTGTATTTTTTGGACTTTAAGAAGCACCGGACCATAAGGCGCACCTACCGTATTTTTCGGACTTTAAGAAGCACCGGACCATAAGACGCACCTATGGTATTTTTCAGACTTTAAGACGTACCACCATTTCCCTCGCAAATTTGGGGGGGAAAAAAGTCTGTCTTATAGTCCGAAAAAATACGGTACATGCTTTTCTTGGAAAATTTAATATTGCAGGTTATAGAGACCAGATTCAGGAGATGGGACATTGATCCAGGGATTTATTCGCCAGGAATTTTTCCACTAGTATTGGACAACTGACATCCGTCTCATGGGATTTTTTGCCTTCTTCTGGATCAACACTGTATGGTTATAGGTTGGACTCTATGGACGTGTCTTTTTCCAACCTCATCTACTATGTTACCTTGCTAGAGCTAGCTATGGAAGTTATATGTATTGTCAGTGCTTTAACACCAGCTGAATGCAAAGTGATTTCCAAAAGGGTGTATCTCATTCAGGAAGACTGTGAGCGCTGTGTTTGTCTGTACCAGGCCTTGTAAATACTGGCTTCCTTACCGCAGCTCCTAGAAAAGGTCTCCTACAAAAACACTGTGCAGAAATTGAGAAGATCGGCATCTGCTGCTCTGAAACTCGATAGCAAGATGTCAACAGGTCCAGCATTTTGAGGGTTAAAGACTCTGCAGCTTGCATTGGCCCCCCAGGACTGTCTGCGTCTGGCTGTCGCAGACACATTGAACCGCCTCAGCTCCCAGAGGACGGTTCGAAGGTTTCTATTGCCTTCCCCAGGGTCCAGGCATCAGAGAGACTTGTCAAATGTAAAAGCATTTCCTACCACAGCTGTGGTCACAATGGCTGCATTGTACGGCAACAAAGACACCGCATTGCTAGCTTGCTGTAGCCATCTCCGTGATGTCATATAGTCATCCTGATGATGTCATGTATATACAGATATGGCTTCTTACGGTAGAAACTCCTAAAGATCAACCTGTAGGCCCCTGATCCTCAGGAACTACAGGCCGTCCCCATGATACGAGTGGGAGAGGGACTGTAGGTTTGTTCTTAAGTTGAATTTGTATGTAAGTCGGAACAGGTAAATTTATTACAGGTAACTCCAGCACAGAAGATTTTTTTGTTTTTTAGTTTTGGATAGTGCAGGGAAGGGCTTTTACATTTGTTTTGCTGTCTGTGCCCCTGTTAAGAAGATTTCACCTCATTTTCACATCATGTGCTGCAGTGGCATGCTGGCAATTGTCGTTTCACAGCTGTGGAATATGGAACTACAAGTGCCAGCACGCCACATTAGTCTCCGATTGTAACTAAGGGACAGTGTAAGTCGAGGACTGCCTGAATTTATCTTTGAACCAGTTTTTCTGTGACGTTGTTATACCCAATATGGCCGCCATCAGACAGAGTCATTTATCCTCTATTCCTAGACCACTCAATTTGTGGTCCAGGAGCCTAGGATAGAAGAATGACATTTATCAGGACTGCTCCCTCTGACTCCAAGCAATGCAGCAAGGAAGGAAGGAGCTGTATTTGCTTCCTGTTGTCTATACAGGCCGCCCCCTTGTTATGAACGGGATAGGGACTTTAGGTTTGTTCTTAAAGGGGTTGTCTCATTACATCTTATCTCAGTCCTGTTTTCTTAGTTTCATTTTGAATTCAGGGGCGTGTTTACTGGCTTCCACTAGACTGCATTAGAAGCCAGGTCTGTAGCTATAGCAACCTTTGCTGGCAGCCTGTCAGGAAAGATGAAACAGGTCTGTAGCTATAGTGACCTGAGGAGCTGATGCAGCCCATACAAGAAGGGATAGCTAGGAATAGGTAGGACACTGTTAATGGACACATATTACAAAGTGACCTGTTTTTGCAAGATCTTTAACATAAAAAGCAGCGATCCCTGTAGTGAGACAAACCCTTTAAGTTGAATTTGTAAGTCGGAACAGGTAGATTTATTAAATGTAACGCCAGCACCTTACATTTCGGATAGTGCAGGGAAGGGTTTTTTACATTTGTTTTGCTGTCTGTGCCCCTGTTAAGAAGATTTCACCTCATTTTCACCTCATGTGCTGCTGTGGCATGCTGGAACTTGTCGTTCCATAGCTACTATCTGCTGTGGAACATGGAACTACAAGTTCCAGCATGCCCCGTAAGTTTCCGTTTGTAACTAGGAGACATATGTAAGTCGGAATGGTGTAAGTTGGGGACTGCCTGTATAGCACTCGCATATTCTGCAGAGCTGTACACACATACTGATTATCCACAAACGTCCCTAGATGTATATGTGCCACTGTTTATAGTTGTGTTCTCTGACTCCCCTACTATATCCTTTGGCCTATGCTGAATGTGCATGTTATTTTAATGGGGTTCCAAATGTTCGTCAGTCGGTCGGGGAGGTAATAAAATAGAAAAAAAAAATGAACTTGTTCCAGTGTTGCCGCCAGTCCCGGTACGCCAGCTGATGCTGTCATAATCACTGCTTAAAGGGGTGTTTCCACCATAGATTTGGATGGCATAACATTTTGATATGGCATCAATATCTGATAGGCCCCTTCTCTGGGACCCGCACTTATCTCGGGAGTGGGCTCCTGAAAGTGTTGGCTCGGAATGGAGAGGCGGTCGTCTTTGCGCATGACTCTCTATTCTGTTCTATGGGAGTTCTGAGTACAGGTGAGCGGTGTGTTCGGAAATCCCACAGAACAGCATGGAGAGTTGTGCGTGAGAGCAACCACCTCTTCAAACACTTTGAAGGATCCGTTGCCAAGGTTGCTGTGATGGCATATGCTATTAATGTGGCATCAAAGTATATGGCGGGAGCACCACTTTAAAGGGGTTTTCTCACCATGCAGTTTCACAGAGTCACAAGCAACTTTTCTTTCACTCTGCCTCGGTCAGACCATGGGCAGTTCTATAGTAGTGATTACCATAACTAGCTGATTACCATAGTATAACTAGCTGAGACATTACAGAGATGTAAGTGCAGGAGATTTAATCTTCAGTAAACAAAGCTACAACTACTCTAACAAGTGAACACAATTGCTTATCTGTAAACAAAAGCTAATCTTGTTCGAGACACTGGGCCACATGTATGAAATTTGGCGTTTAAACGCCAAATTATCAAGCTCATTATAACAGCATAGAATGGGCCTGATTTATGAACCTGCTCTACAGTGGGTCATGAATCAGGCGCATTCTAGCGCTAGGACGACATTTCTGGCTCAGGTAAACTACTCTGAAAGTGCTCTAATTGTTCCAGTAGTAATGCGCCTAGAATTTCCGTAGCGAAGCTATAAATCTATAGCTTCGTACGGTTCTAGTGCGCCCCCCCAAAATCAGGCGCATTACAAAATGCCGTGGGCACTCTGTAATGCACCTGATACTGGCCTATGGGAGGCACTGCAGTGAAGCGAACAGGACTGCGCCTGATATCAGGCTGAAAATACACCAGACTTCTGGCACAGCCCCGTTCATAATGTCGCCCAATGAGTCTTCTCTGAGAGTGAGCTCCTGCCATGGTGACGTCACGCCCTGCTCGCTGTCTAATCAGGAAGGAAGCGCAGGAGGGTAACCAGAGAAACCTGTGTGCACTCAGAGCAGATAAAATCATTCTGATCTCCTGACCAAAGTAAAATCAAAACATCATTGAATTTGGTAAAAGGATTCAATTACCTGTCCCTATATGTTGAAAGCTAATCTTTGCAGTGAGAAAACCCCTTTAAGTGATGCTACAGCCAATCACACGCCTTAGTGGTTACGTGCCAAGGAGAGACCGTTGCGGACTGAAGATATCTCCAGGTGGCAGCACAGGAACAAGCGGGTTTTAAAGGTTTTTTTCTCCTGATTTTATAAGTCCCCAACTAGCTGACGAGCATTTTTCGGTGCTCATAAAGCGTCAGGCAGGTAAAAATACAACCAGTCTGTCTCTGGTTCCTGTACCCATTATTAACGGATCTTGCAGAAATTAGCAAAATTCTGGAGAATGTTCTAATGAATATTTCATGTGCATGGCCAGCATAGGGCTGGTTTTATTGGAAGCCAATTCATTTGTCAGTGTGGTTTGTGGCGAGAGGAAACCGAGCGCAGGAAGAACGTTCAGACTCAGGCAGATCCTGTCCTGGTGGAACTGAAACTTATGACTCAAGAGCAACAAGACAGCAGCGCTCAGCAGCGAGCCGCCACAGGTGTCCTGGAACAGAGGAGCTTTATGGAAATGACTCGGTAGTAAAAATGGGTTTCAGTTCCCACCATTCTCTCTGCGTATGGCTCATTTACACGATAAGGTTTTAGGAGTTGGATTTTCACACAGATTTTGAAACCGGTGAAAAATCCGACTGTCAACCATCCTCATAGACCTCAATAGAAAATCCGAGCTGTAGTCTACACGGCTCGGATTTTATGAGGACAGATTTCAGAGCCGACGTACATTCTGAATGGAGAGGTGGTTGGGACTCTCCCATAGACGTTTATGGGAGTTCCGAGTATAGAACATTCTGAACAGAGAGGTGGTCGGCTTTCTCCCATAGACATGAATGAGAGTTCCGAGTATAGAACATTCTGAACGGAGAGGTGGTCGGGACTCTCCCATAGACGTGAATAGGAGGTCCGAGTATAGAACATTCTGAACAGAGAGGTGGTCGGGTCTCTCCCATAGACATGAATGAGAGTTCCGAGTATAGAAGATTCTGAACGGAGAGGTGGTCGGGACTCTCCCATAGACATGAATGGGAGGTCCCAGTATAGAACGTTCTGAATGGAGAGGTGGTTGGGACTCTCCCATAGACATGAATGGGAGTTCTGAGTATAGAACGTTCTGAATGGAGAGGTGGTTGGGACTCTCGCATAGGCATGAATGGGAGTTCCGAGTATAGAGCGTTCTGAACAGAGAGGTGGTCGGGATTCTCCCATAGACATGAATATGAGTTCCCATTATAGAATGTTCTGAACGGAGAGGTGGTTGGGATTCTCCCATAGACATGAATGGAAATTCAGAGTATAGAGTGTTATGAACAGAGAGGTGGTCAGGACTCTCCCATAGACATGAATGGGAGTTCCCAGCATAGAACATTCTGAACAGAGAGGTGGTTGGGCCTCTCCCATAGACATGAATGGGAGTTCAAAGTATAGAACGTTCTGAATGGAGAGGTGGTCGGGACTCTCCCATAGACATGAATGGGAGTTCTGAGTATAGAACGTTCTGAACAGAGAGGTGGTCGGGACTCTCCCATAGACATGAATGGAAGGTCCGAGTATAGAACATTCTGAATGGAGAGGTGGTCGGGACTGAATAACATAATGTAGAGATTTAATAAAGATATTCCACAGTTGTTATTTGATAGAGGGAAAGCTTACTTGCTAGAGCAGCCATGTCAGGAGAGGTTAGAGGTCCTCTTTAGAAGCTCTTCACATAGAATGGGATGGAGGCAGTACTAATATTGGAACAGTCGATTCCTACATCTCGCAGATGAGAGAGCTGGACGATGCAGAGAAGCTGGAACAGATTTTTTGTATCCTAATATGACTGGGAGCATTCAGTACAGTCCTTGCATGCCATGCAGCACTTATAAGTAATAATACACTGCGTCCTTCATGCATCCTCCGCTTGTGCTCTACAGTTTCTATCTCTTGGCTGTCAGTCAGTGCCTTGCTAGGTCAGGGTAACTTGTTTTCCCTTCCTCTCCTAGATGAACAAAACCAAGAGGTGGGGGAGGTGGTTACCTTAGAAAATTCAGCAAATGACCTGGAGGATGTATGTGAACCTGCATTACTGTGCTGTGTAGATGCAAGTGAATATATCTCGCTCGGTAGAGGCCTGAACATACAGGGAAAAAGGTTTCTGATGGCTAAAGGCAACACAGCATATGACCTGATATGTTCTTAAAGGGGTTGTCTCACCACGCTGTTTCACAGAGCCATAAGTAGTTTTAGATTCATGCTTCCTGTCTCTTCCTGCTCAGGCTGTGGGTGGTTCTATAGCAGTGATTAGCATATCCACTCTGTATTCACAGCTTTTCTAATTGTACTGACAGGAGAGCAGGAGATGTTATCTACAGTGCAGAGAGCTTCAGAGCTCAAAATAAATAAGTGACTATCTTCTTTGTTCTCAAGCTGCCGGCCTGACCTGTGGTGACATCACTCTCCACGCTCTTCGTCTATAGGTATGGATCATTTTTGGACTTAACACAGTGCGAAGCCTGTGTGCAATCATGAGACAGATAAATTTATATTTCTTTAGATATATCAAAGAGAGTTACTGGTTCCTGCCAATGCCGGGGACATGGGTTTTCAATCTAACCAAGGACACATCTGCAATGAGTTGTTATGTTTCTTCCATGTATGCTGTGGGTTTCCACTTCGGGTACTGTGCTTTCCTCCATACTCCAAAAACAGTCGGGAATTTAGGCCGTGAGTCCCAGTGGGGAAAGGGACAGTAGAATATGTCAGAGCAATATAATAATAAAAAAAAATGATGTAAAGGACCAAATCCCTTGTATACATGGCAGTAGCATCTCATTGGCAGCTGCTGGGAGATCTCTAGGATATGTCATCAATGTCTGATAGGTCCGGGTCCCCCCACATGTCTCCTAAAGGAGCTCCGAAACCTCTTTGTTCTGAACGGGGAAGTGATCGAGACTCTCCCATAGACATCAATGGGAGGTCCGAGTATAGTATGTTATGAACAGAGAGGAGGTCAGGTCTATCCCATAGACATGAATGGAGAAATGGTCAGGACTCTACCACAGACCTGAATGGAGAGGTGGTCAGGACTCTCCCATAGACATGAATGGGAGGTCCGAGTATAGAATGTTCTGAACAGAGAGGTGGTCGAGACTCTCCCAAGACTGTATGGACGGTCGAGTATAGTTTGTTCCTGAACAGAGAGGTGGTCGAGACTCTCCCATAGACAGGAATGGGAGGTCCGAGTATAGTATGTTCTGAACAGAGAGGAGGTCGGGTCTCTCCCATAGACACGAATGGAGAAATGGTCAGGACTCTACCACAGACCTGAATGGAGAGGTGGTCAGGACTCTCCCATAGACAGGAATGGGAGGTCCCAGTATAGAACGTTCTGAACAGAGAGGTGGTTGGGACTGTCCCATAGACATGAATGGGAGTTCTCAGTTTTACGAACGTTCTGAACATCGTGGTGGTAGGGACTCTCCCATAGACATGAATTGTAGTGGTGTCGGGATGGGGACTCTGCCATAGACACGAATGGGTGGTACCAGTATAGAACTTCTGAACAGAGAGGTGGTCGGGACTCTACAATAGGACAAGAATGGAGGTCGAGTATAGAACTTCTGAACAGAGTGGTGGTCGGGACTCTCCCATAGACATGAATGGGAGTTCAGAGCATAGACCGTTCTGAACTGCATAAATTAAATACTCTGTGCTGTTGGAGGATCACTCTTCTACCACTACCTACTCCCCCAGTCTGTGGTCTAGCATTTTATTTTGCGTATAAATACTATATCGGATTGGTGGTCGGACAAGATACGCCACTGTTTTTCCTTTGTGCATTTTCGCCTGCTGTTTTGTTTCAAAACCAGTACCTCCAGTATCTGCGGGGCCTCGTTTTTGGAGTACCCACTGTGCGCTTTTCGAGCTCGATAAAAATTCGCATGTCTCGTGAGATGTGCGGCTATGAGCGTCTCCCCTGTGACGAGGGGCTTCACAGGCCGCTTTGATTATTTCTGGCGGGAGAGCTTTGTTCTGAGGTTCACACCGCGGAGAGAGATCACAATGTTCTGCATCTTAATCAGGTGGATCCTCAGCAAGTTGGGTTTCAGGAGGATTGTCGTCTCGCTGCCCTACTTTAACTGAGAACTCTCCACTTCATCTGCTAGAAGCAAACCTCATTAGACAAGGGAGAAATAAACTGCAGATAATGTCGCTTCCATAGGTCCCCTGTGTCCTTATACATCCTACTGGTCCTCTTTTTTGTGATTTACTAAGCAGCGCTACGGTTTAATCTACTCCTATTATTATGGAAATCATCATGTGTGTTGTGATGCAGCAGCACCAGAGCCGGCCTAATCTCCAGGACAGTCCTGGGGACCAGACGCGTCTGATGGAGAAGTCTAGTCCTCTGTAGTTCTCTGCATAACACATGAAAGGCTTGTTAGATGCACAGTGAGCCTGGAAAGGGTCTTTGAAGTATCACCACATTGCTGAAAAGTGCAGTTTGTGCCCAGTTTATGTAGATATGGGAGTTACACGGTTTTAGGGACTTTTCCCGATCCTTCAGACTCATAGAGGTTGATGATTGCAAGACTTTGGTGGCCACAAGAAGTTAAAGAGGTTGTCTCACTACAAAGATTGGCTGTCAACATATAGGGAACGGTAAATGTAGACTTTTTCCAAATATATTACCCTGTTTATTTTGCTTTGTTGAGGAGATGAGAGAGATTTTATCTGTTCTTAGTGCACACAGGTTTCTCTGGTGACTGCCTTGTTCTCCCCTTCTCTCTCTGCTCTTTGTCTTATCGGAAAGCAGGGAGTGAGGTCACCACAGGTCGGCACGCAGGAGGCTGACAGCTTAAGCACAGAGTGTGTTATCTCTAACAAAGAAAGGAGACTTAAAGGAGTTGTCTCCCTTCAGAGTTTCAGAGAATGCATGAATGAAATACTGTTGCCATCTGGAACAGGGGATTTGTCTATTTTAATCTACTAAGGCGGAGCCTAATTCTTCCTGGGTTAGACAAGAAGAAACTTTTTAGTTGGAGTTTACCTCATCCTCTTTCAACAGTGAAGGCTCATCCTCCTCGGTAAATACAAGTGGAGGGGAAAAAAGTGTTTAATACGTTTGCTCTTTTTCTCCATCGCCTCTACTGTCTCTCCATCAGTATTTTTCAAAGGGCCAACATTTTATGATTTTATTTTTTACTATTTATATAGTTTATAAAATATGTTCGGGGTTAGTTTTACTTTCTGTAGCAATTGTCTTTCCGTCTCCAGCTTTGCTTCCTTTATCCTTATATTTTTACACACTTTTTTTTTTTTCCTTAAAGCTTTCTTAGTGCCTCTCAATTTGCACCTCCTGTTTTAGTAGCTGAAAGCCTTTCTTTTTGTTTTTTATTGCTCTTTTTAATTCCTGTTGATCCTCCATTGGGTTTTTTCTGTTTCTAATTATTTTATTACATAAGGTATGTACCTTCTCACAGTGGTATAGCCTAGGATGTTTTTTATAAATATCCCATTTATTATTTAGTCTGCATATTTAAAACAAATTGTCCCAGTAATATGGTTAGGCCTCCCTATGCAGAATAAAATTTGCCTTCCTAAAATTCTGGTTTTTTTCGCTCTTGACAAATAAAAACTATATTGATAGGATAATCGGAAATTTATTATATTATGGTCACTATTCACTAGGTGCCCCTTCAACATGATACCTTTGTTACTCTGTCAGGTATTAGTTAATATTAGGTCTAAGAAGGGACTCTTCCATCTAGTCGGTTCTTTCTTGCACATTTGGCAAAGGTAATTATTCATAGTTATGACAAATAACCCGGTTTCTTTATGTGGCTACAGTTTCAGTTCCCTAATTGATGTCTGATAGTTAAAGATGCCCATATATAATAACATCATTTTCTGAATTAAGCCGCCTCATCATATTTGCCTGGGAGTACATCTTCCATGGGTTCTGTTATATTTGGGGCCTATAGCAGACCCTATTAGTATTTTATTGTTACCCCATGTATATTTACCCATAAGATTACACCTGTTCATTACAGTTGTACCTATATCTTCCGCTGTGATTGCTTCCAGACAGGTTTTACATAGAGACAGACACCTCCCCCTTTCCGATCCCTTCTACAATAGACTGTAACCATGTAAGTTAACCGCCCAGTCGTAGCTCTCGTCCAGCCATGTCTTCAGTTATCCCCACTATGTATTATTTTTCTTCAGCTATTAGTAATTCTAGTTCATTTATTTTGTTGGTCGACTCCTGCATTGGTCAGCATTACAATTTAGAGATTTTAAGTTTTATTCCTTTCTCCGATCTTTTTATATATGGCTACACCCCTCCCTTGCACTCCTCCCCCTGATTTATTACTATTCCACCTGCTCTCTATCTTCGCTATCTTGCCACTATATGTGGTTGTTACCATCCCCCCCAGTCCTTTGTTTAATTATTCCTCCAACTTCCTGGCATTTTGTCCCCAATACATGCATGGCCACCTCCCCATTTAGGTGAAAGCCCTTCCTAGCATAGGTCTGTAGCCAAGACAGAGTCAGACCAGTTCTCACAAAAACCTAAATCCCTCTTTCCTACACCAATTTTTGAGCCACTTATTCACCTCTCTAATCTCCCTCTGCCTCTCTGGTGTGGCTCGTGGAACAGGTAATATTTCTGAAAATATTACCCTGGAGGTCCTTGCCTTGAGCTTTTGGCCTAAGTGCCTGAAATCATTTTTAAGGACACTCCACCTACCTCTAACTTTGTCATTGGTGCCAATGTGGACCATGACAGCTGGATTCTCACCAGCCCCACCCAGCAAGTCTGTCAGCCCGATCCGCATATGTCGAACCCGGGCCCCAGGTAAACAACACACTGTTCGACAATCCCAGTCTTTGTGGCAGATTGCCCTGTCTGTGCCCCTAATAATGGAGTCCCCAACTACTAGCACCTGTCTAGCCTGACCTGCACTCCTACTCCCCATCTTACTGGAACTCCCCATCTTACTTAGTTTAAGCTGACCATATATCTTAGGTCACGTTTGGAACCTCCATTGCGAATTTCATCAAAAAATACCATAAAATAGTGCTACATGCGTTGCTATTTTTTCTGTTAAAACAACGGACATGTCGAGGGAAAACTGGGTTCGGGTCATGTCCATCATTAAGCGGGTCCGGTCACATCTCTGTCACAGAGGCTTCAAATGGAAACTCCAATACAGATGTGGTCGGGGTCTTAGCTGTTGACCAAAAGCACTCGCCCGATCTTCCTATTCTCTCCTGTTCTGAATAGAGGAGTAAGCCGGTGCCAGACACCTCCAGCGACGGCTCGTCTATCATGAGGACAAAAGGATTGGGCTTATTGAAATCTTTCTTTCCATCACCATCTGCTATTGGGGGGAGGTCAGGACATTCCCGTATACACTAGATGGTTGGCCAGTCCTGATGAAATCGGGGGGTTTAATCAAGATTCTTCAGGTCCACACTTAGAGGGGTTGTCCAGCTTTCCTTTTTTAAGGTGCTGAGCCTGCAATAAATAATACTCCCCTCTGAGCTCTGTTCCAGCGATGCAGTGGTCCTCTCATCCGGTCTTCTGTGGCCAAATAGAACGTCACCTCTGATTGGCTGCGGTGGTCACGGGATACAGGCCTGACATCGGCTTGGGAAGGGAAGGCTCTTAACAGTGACATTGGGAAAGTGTCATGTGACCGTGTCAGCCAATCAGAGGCTGCACCGGTCACGTTCCGTTCGGCCACAGCCGGAAGACAAGAGAGGATCGAGGGCAGAAGCATCGCTGACTAGTACTAACCTGGAAAGTTCTGAATAACTTTGTGTGGTGTACGCCACTGTGTGGTCTAAGTCTTGTCCAATGATGTATGAGGTATTTCCTCAACTCTACTGTTATATGGTGCACGGAGAAAGAAGTGATCTGTTGCACAAGTCTCCCATGAGTCATGCCGTCTTCCACAAATAAACCGCTGGCCCATCGCCCATCAGCAATGTGACACAAGAGACTTCCCATCTCTAATAACGGGTCGTTCTGTGGAATAAGATGTCATCACCACCACCCTTTACTATGATGTCCTTATCTGCAGGACCCTCAAGCACCTTTTACCCAAATCTCCTTATCTACAGGACCCCCTAACAACCATGATGTTCTTATGTGCAGGACCCATTTAAAACCTATGTCCTTTTGTGCAGGAACCTTTGCACATGATTTCCTAAGTAAAACCCTCTTCAACCCCGATGTTTAGTGCAAACCTCTAACAACCATGATGTTCTTTTTGGGAGGGCTCTTAACAACCCTAGTCCTTAAGTCCAGGAACCTTTTGAAACAATCCAATGTGCCCAAAAGACCCCATAGCTAATGAAGGGCGTTCTGTGCATGTGATCCCTCTACCCAACTATGATGTCCTTATGTGCAGGACCCCTCTAACAACCCCTAAATCTCCTTATCTACAGGACCCCCTAACAACCATGATGTTCTTATGTGCAGGACCCTCTAACAACCATCATGTCCTTATGTGCAGGAACCTTTAGCAACATGATGTCCTAATGTGCAAGACCCTCTAGCAACATGATGTCCTTATGTGCAGGACCCTCTAACAACCATGATGTTCTATGTGCAGGACTCTCTAACAACATGATGTCCTTATGTGCAGGACCCTTTAGCAACATGATGTCGTTATGTTCAGGACCCTCTAGCAACATGATGTCCTTATGTGCAGGACCCTCTAGCAACATGATGTCCTTATGTGCAGGACCCTCTAACAACCATGATGTTCTATGTGCAGGACTCTCTAACAACATGATGTTCTATGTGCAGGAGTCTCTAAAAACATGATGTCCTTATGTGCATGACCCTCTAACAACCATGATGTCCTTATGTGCAGGACCTCTAAGCAACATGATGTTCTAATGTGCAACCCTCTACAACATGAGTTCCTATGTGCAGGACCCTCTAACAACCATCATGTCCTTATGTGCAGGACCCTCTAACAACATGATGTCCTAATGTGCAAAACCCTCTAGCAACCATGATGTCCTAATGTGCAGGACCCTCTAGCAACCATGATGTCCTAATGTGCAAAACCCTCTAGCAATATAATGTCCTTATGTGCATGACCCTCCAACAACCAGGATGTCCTTATGTGTAGGACCCTTTAGCAACCATAATGTCCTTATGTGCAAAACCCTCTAGCAACATGATGTCCTTATGTGCAAGACCCTCTAACATAAAATAAAATCCCCAGTATTGAGGTCCCCGCATTCTAGGTGTATGATATTTTCATCTTGAGTACAGTTTTCGGTTTCACACCTCCTAATCTGCATCCTCTCTTTGTAGTCTCCATAAATAGCAGTTGATAACCTCCCGGTTTTTGGAGGACAGCGCTCCGTACAACGGCTGGCATGGGTTTATCACCACACTTGCTGTCCGGGAGTGAAGCCGGATCTGGTTGCAGCCTTGTCACTGCAAACAACACATCGTCTATCAAGAACAGAGTGGTCAACACATCCTGAGGCTTTCCAGTTATTGTTGATGAAGAACATCTCCCAGCATGCACTGTGGGTTGTTAAATGTCCTATACAAGTGACCCCCTAGTGTAGAAAGTGCTATTAGTAACTTGGCTTGCTTGTAAATAAACCTTGAGTGGTTCATGTTCCTCCAGTGACAGGCCAGTGGGTCTCATCTGTGGGAGGCTATGCTTTGTGACCCACACCAATAGCTTTGGGTTATCTCAGATGCATTAGATCAGAGGTGTCAAACTCATCTTCAACGAGGGCCACATCAGCATTATGGTAGCCCTCAAATGGCCACTGGAGGGCTTCCGAGGGTGACTAGGTTGCTTGTGGTGCCGGGGTACAGTTGTTAGAGATCAGATGCCAAACAGAGTGGTGGGGAGCTGCACACCGGAGCGCCAAATCCAAGATGGCACCCGATCCCATAGTGCCAACGCTTCCCAGCGCTGGATGTGTCCTCCGGGGAAGGTGATGAGAAAGTACCTCCATGTCTGGGTCTTGTCATCCCTGCTTTCAGGGTCTAAGGTCTCACGGGCCACATAAAATGGTAAAGAGGGCCAGATGCATCGGCTGGTGTAACACTGATGACATTACACAGGTACGAGGCACCTTGGTGATGTCACTAGCTATTAAAGAGGTAATATAGGAAATGTCATCAATGTCTGATAGCCAGAAGTGGGACCCGGACCTATCCCCTAAACAAGCCCCAAAATGTCTCTGTTCTGAACGGAGAGGTGGTCGGGACTCTCCCATAGACATGAATGGAGAGGTGGTCGGGACTCTCCCATAGACATGAAGGGAGAGGCGGTCGGGACTGCCCCATAGACATGAAGGGAGAGGTGGTCGGACTCTCCCATAGACATGAATGGAGAGGTGGTCGGGACTCTCCCATAGACATGAATGATCGGGACTCTCCCATAGACATGATGGAGAGGTGGTGGTCAGGACCTCCATAGACATGAATGGAGAGGTGGTCGGGACTCTCCCATAGACATGAATGGAGAGGTGGTCGGGACTCTCCCATAGACATGAATGGGAGTTCCTAGTATAGCAAGTTCTGAACAGAGAGATGGTCAGGACTCTTCCATAGACATGAATGGGAGGTCCGAGTATAGAACATTCTGAACAGAGAGGTGGTCGGGACTCTCCCATAGACATGAATGGAGAGGTGATCGGGACTCTCCTATAGACATAAATGGAGAGGAGGTCGGGACTCTCCCATAGACATGATGGAGAGGTGGTCGGACTCTCCATAGAATGAATGGAGAGGTGTTCGGACTCTCCCATAGACTGAAAGAGAGGTGGTCAGGACTCTCCCATAGACTTGAATGGAGTTCCCTAGTATAGCAAGTTCTGAACAGAGAGATGGTCAGGACTCTCCCATAGACATGAATGGGAGGACCGAGTATAGAACATCCTGAACAGAGAGGTGTTCGGGACTCTCCCATAGACATGAATGGAGAGGTGATCGGGACTCTCCTATAGACATGAATGGAGAGGTGGTCAGGACTCTCCCATAGACATGAATGGGAGTTCTGAGTATAGGACGTGCTGAACAGAGAGGTGGTTGAGTACATAGTGAGTTGGGAACATATGAACGACATGCATTAATATGTCACAATTATGGATTTTCACTGACTTTCGATCGCCTGTCTTTTCTCCCGTCTCCTCTAACAAGGACTGGTTGATGCGAGGAAATAACGATGACAATCAATGATTTTTATGTCATCTTAGTACGGTTTAGTCCATAGTGAAGTCCCCAGTGGTTGTAGCTTTCAACGACTTAATTTGTAGCTGATCAAATCTTTTATGTTGATAAAAAATGAAAAAGAATGTTTTACTATTATTAAAAAAAAAGCTGATGGCAAATGAGGCGCCTTCCAGATGGCCCAGCTCTTCTCACCGGGCGCGGTACTTGTCTATCTCAGTCGTCTCTAATGAAGAGAGCCAGGTAACTTGGAAAGCTCGCTATTTGTTACCGTATTATCTTTTTAATATTACATCCCCAGAAAAGAATAGATACCACCACAAGATCCTCTTGTTTATTACAGGTAACTCCCATAGAACAGAATGGATGAGAACACAGCGCTCCCCTGTACGGAACTCCCATAAACAGAATGGAGAAACACAGCCGCTCCCCTGTACTGGGAACCCCATACAACAGAAAGGAGAACACACGCTCCCTGTACTGGAACTTCCCATAGAACAGAATGGAGAACACAGCGCTCCCTGTACTGTGAACTCCCATATGACAGAATTGAACACCAGCCTCCCTGTACTGGAACTCCCATAGAACAGAATGGAGAACACAGCTCCCCTACGGAACCCCATAACAGATGGGAACACAGCGTCCCTGTACTGGGAAATCCCATAGGACAGAATGAGAACACAGCGCTCCCCTGTACAGGAACTCCCATAGAACAGAGTGAAACACAGCGCTCCCCTGTACGGAACTCCCATAAACAGAATATAGAGCACAGCGCTCCCCTGTACTAGGAACTCCCAAAGAACAGAATGGAGAACACAGCGCTACCCTGTACTGGGAACTCCCATAGAACAGAATGGAGAGTAACTGGTCAAGTGTAACCGGCTCTACAGTCTGCTCTGTAACTTTTGGGGGCCCGTTCCCAAAATAGGTGCAGGCCCCAGAGGTGAAACCCGCACCTATCAGATTTTGATGGCATATCTTAGTAATACACTATCAAAGTCAGTGGTGGTAAAACCCCTGTAAGTCCCAATGCCTAATGTTGGGTGTCTATTTCTCCCTTCTTTCCTATACTCATATACACTCAGTTTGGTCAAGCATCTATGGTAGGGAATAAGCGGCTCCCGCACACCTCTGTTGGCAGTCTCTCTCTCTCAACATGTCTGATCCATCTTTCGGGACATCCCATACATGTAACCTAGTCAGGCAGTCCTGCCACAGTGGGCAGGCTCAGATGTGTGTGGGTAGCTGTAGTATGTGTTGTGTGTGTGTGGCACTGTGTATGGCACTGCGGGATAGATTGGCACTAGACAAGCCACTAATAAACCGTGCTGGGAGGTAATTAGGCTCTCTCAATGGTTATCCTGTTGGTTTTATAAAGGCTTTAGCCTCCCCCCCAATCCATTATAGCTTAGGCAGAATACTTTGATCCACTTAAAGCCGTAGCATCTCCACCTAAGCCATCATGCTGCAGTCTATTTAGCCAGGAAGGAAGAGGTTAACACGACGTGTGCTTTCTCGGAAGCTCCATTTTGACACAAATGCTTTATTGATGGACTATTGACGCTACCCCAGACATAGGGCTATGCTATCTATCATGGGATCAGCAAGGGGAGGGAGATTTCCCAGGATGCTCTGCTCATCTGTATCTCAGAGCGCTAATTACCTTGTTGTGTATAGAAAAGACAGGGTCTTGCAATCAAGAACAGAACTAGATGATTACCTTGTCACATTTTTTATACTTGGAGTTTACAATATTGGCAGGAATTTAAATTATCCCTAAGAGGGGTGCATGGTGCCCATTGTTATGTAGCCTGTAAACAGCCATACGCCTACACCCTACAGTGCTTTTCTAAGATATACTATCTACGGTTATTGAACACCATCAATGTGTGATCTATAGAAAGGGTAAGTTCACACGGTTGATGTGAATGCTAAATGTTCAGCATCCCAATGAGCGTCAGAACCTCGTCTGAAACGCGCCTCAATGCAGCACTTTTCAGACAAGGATTTGATCAGCTTTTGGATGAGGTTTTCCAACGCTGTTTTTTTTTTTTTTTTTTTTTTTTTTTTGAAACACTCATACAAATTAATAGCCAGGACAAAAACAGCGGCGCAAATGCCTCTACAACCACGCCGGGGTTTTGAAGCTCCCCATTGATTCCTATGGGGATTTTCAGCGTTGAAAAACGTTTCAAGAATTGACACGAAGCTTCTTTTTTAGCGCCAAAAATAGCATCCAAAAAAAGAGTGGAAAAACCTCGTCGTGTGTGAACTACAGCGCTGTTTCACATAGGAAGCAATGCAAATAAACTGGGCATTTTGTACTCTGTCTTAGGAGTGGATCTGCTTCCAAAACAGCAGCAAAATCATACTCTTCAGTTTCTGACGCACCTTTTTTGGACGTAGATTTTGTCGCGGTATTGAATGTGGATTAGCTCCATTCAATACCTGCTCAATACACCAAAATACGTCACAGGTCACTCATTTTTTTAGGACTACTTTTGCCCTATTTAGCTCTGGGATGTAGGGTAAAAAGCAGATTAAGGCAAAGTAGATACCACATATATGGTGTCCGTTTTGTGCGTATGCAGGGAAAGCTGACGACTTATAAGCTAAACGTATCCATAGGAATAAATGGCCTGACAGAGGCCTAAAGTGTGTCCTTCTGGCCTGTACGCGTCTGTATACCTCATGTCAGCTCTGCAATTCCTAGCTGAGGGCTGCTAGAGCCTGTAAGGGCATGTTCAAAGGGTGTTTTTGGATCCGATTTTGGATCCGTAAATTGCATCCAAAAACGCAGCGGTGATCGGATCCTAAATGGATGCAACACGTATCCAACACGCAGGATCGCACCCTCTACTTTATAATAGGGCGCCTGCTGCATCTTTCGGGCCAAGAATTGACATGTCAATTCTTGGGACGGATCCGAAAGACGCAATGAGATGCACATCAGCGATCAATCGTGTGACCGCCGATACGTGTTTCACATTCAAAGCAATGTAACTCGCACTGCTATTTGTTAGATACGTGTTTGGGTCCGTTTAGGATCCGACAGACAGATCCAAACATGTATCTAAAAACATGTGTAAGCACGGACCCAACATGCCGCGTGAACATACCCTAAGGCTATGTTCACATGGCTTATTTGTAGGGCGTAAATACGCCCCGCAATTACGCCGTGTGGCCGGGTGGTGGGAGCAGGGGGCCATAGACCTTCATTACCAGCGGCGCGTATACGCCGCTGGTAATTCACATGTCACTTATCTCCCCCCGCGGCGGATTCGCCAAGCGGGGAGAGGAGACGTAATCCATAGTTCTCTATGAGAACTGTGGATTACCGTAGTTACTGGGACGGATTCCAGCCGTAATTTGCGCACTACGGCGCGTAATTACGGACTGAAATACGTCCAATTTTAAGCCGTGTGAACATAGCCTTAGAATGGAGAGAGATAGTCAGAAACCAAGGGAAGCTTGTGTAGACAATCAGGAGATAAGAACTGCTTTAACTGAAAGCAAGCAAAATCAGAACAGCAATGTATTTGGTAATAGTCTTCATTTACCTTTGCCTACATATTTAAGGCTAATCAATGTGGTGAGAATACCCCTTTAAGTCAAAAGCAGCAATTCAGGTTTAATTATGTATTGAATTTGCTCCTAGTAGAGAAAGAGATTCATAGGTTTAACCCAAACTCCTGTATTGTGATCCTTCCCAGGCCACACAGGGGATAGAAGCAAGGGCGTAGTACACCCTGGCCACACACAGCCCTGTAATGCGAATTCCTGTGGCTTTCCACCAAGATCTTCGGGGACATAAAAGTGGAATATAACAAATTACAGGGAAATTCTGATTGTGGGAGGTTGGATTCTAGTATATGATGGGAATATTGTATGTGAACCTTAGGCAGTTGTCTATAGTGACTATTACCATCAGTGTAAGGCTATATTCACACCACATATTTGCGGGACGTACTTCGGCGTGTAATTGCGCTACAATACGCTCGAAGTATGCACCGCAAATACGCTAAAATCATAACACTCATTGATTGCTATGATTTTCCGACGTATGAAAGTGAATAGGAGACTGGGCCATAGCACCGTTGAAATTACGTGCTGGCCAGCGTGTAATTGTGGCATGTATTTTACGCGCTTAAATTTAGGCACCTTGTCGGTTCTTTAGGTGTTTACCACAGAAACAATACGCTCCACACTTTTGCAAATACACTTGAAAAAAAAACTCATCAGGCGTTTTTTGAAGCAAATTTCAAAGCGTATTCTGACTTAGACTTCAAAATACTCAGAGTGAACATACCCTGTACCAAGGTACCAGGGTGTTCTGGAACCCTAAGGCTATGTTCACATGGCAGTAATTGCAGGACATATTTCGCCCCGCAATTACGACGTGTGTACAGGGACAGGAGCGGGGCGGGGCAGAGGGGCCGGTAGCCCGCCAGCCCCATAGACATTCATTACTCTCTGCAGGTATACGCCGTGAATCATTGACATGTCACCTCTCTCGCCATATTGTCCGAGTGGGGAGAGGAGAAGTAATCCATAGTTCTCTATGATAACTGTGAATTACCGTAATGACTGGGACGTATCTCGCCCCGTAATGAGCGCAGTATGGTGCGAAATACGGGGCGAGATACATCCCATTTTAAGCCGTGTGAACATAGCCTAAGAGTATGTTCACACAGCGTAATTGCGCTGCAATACGTCCAAAGTACAGCCCGCAATTACGGTACAATCATAGCACTCACTGAGCGCTATGAATATCTGACAAGAAGTGACATTTCACTTCTTTCCCCCGGCACGTACTGCGCCGGGGAAAACTAAAGAGAACGGGGGGCTGAAGAGCGCATTAGAAGTACGTGCTGGCCAGTGCTTACTTCTAAAGCAGCAGGTGTATAGTGGTGTGCACAGTATGCGCCACTATACACCTGCAATAACCCGTATGAATTCACCCTAAGGCTATGTTCACACGGCTTAATTGCGGGACGTATTTCGCCCCGCTATTATGCCGTGCGCTCAGGAGCGGGTGCGGGAGGGGCGGCAGCCCGCCGGCCGCATAGACATTCATTATTCTCGGCACGTATACGCTGTGAATAATTGACATGTCACTTCTCTCCCCGCTCGCCATATTGTGCGAGCAGGGAGAGGAGACGTAATCCATAGTTCTCTATGAGAAATGTGGATTACCGTAATGACTGGGACGGCGCAGTACGGAGCGAATTAGGGGTTGAAATACGTCCTAGGATAAGCCGTGTGAACATAGCCTATGGATATATTCACTCAACATATTCTGAAGCTTTTTTTGGGGCATATTCCATGCTGAAATACACCTCAAAATAAACCCCAAACAATGTCCTATACACCTCTCATTGACGCCAATGTAATATATGTAAGCAAATTTGCAGCAAATATTTAGGGACAATTTTACTCAAGGAAATTTAAGAGCCTTGTCAATTCTTGAGGTATTTACACATGTGAAATCGGATATGATTTTTCTAAAGACACTTCAAAATACGGCTCTATTCAGGTGTTTTTTTAAAGCAGATTTTGAAAGAGTAAATTTGTGAACTATAAGCAAAAGATCGCTTGTCTTCTTCCAGTAATGGTGTTCTGGTAACCAGGACTGTGGAGTCGGCAAGCCGAAACCCCGACTCCGGCTCCTCAGTTTCCCAAACCTCCTACTCCTGACTCCCTCATACATGGCGCATGTTTAAGTGATAACTTTACTGTAGTAATCAAGCTATTTAGGTAGAACAGACACTGACAAGCAAAAGGATAACAATGTTTTGATCTTTTGAACACTTGTGGGTAGAGTTGAAGAAAAAGCTGTATTTGTATCCAAGTCCAGTCTGCACCAACATTGGGAATGTGTAGAAGAGACCTGGGATCAGATTTGTCAGGATATGCTTGAATCTGATCCAGAGCCCAGAAGGATTCAGGCAGAGCTGAAAGCCAAAGGTGGATTTCCCAAATACTAACGAAATAATAAAAATTAACACTTTCATTTTTAGGAGCAAAACTGTAACAATGCAGTTACAGGAAAGAATCTGCAGAACTAAGCAGATTTTAAATACTTGCAAGTCAAATTTATGTATAAGATAAGTAAGCTACATGTATATACAATTACAGTAGCCTCATGCCCAAAGCTGTAGTGGAGGGTGAGATACGGAGCCTGAAAGTCACAAGTTCAAACCATTGTTACCCTTTTGCTTGTCAGTGTAAAATATATTTATTGGATATGACTTTAGAACACAAAAAAATTATAAATATGCAAAACCCTGCATGAACATTTGTGGAGTCTCTGAATTTGTTCTGAGAAATAGTATTGCCTCCATCAGATCCTGCATACATGACCTCACATCTGATCTCATTATTTCCAGGCTAGAGAACGGCCTCTCTACACTAACTTGGGTTGGGGGCAAAGCGGTGACCACAGGGGTAACATCTCTAACAATGTCGGGGGTATAAAGGAATTGCCTCCGCTACAGTCAGTTTTGATGAATGGTTGAACTCGTCTACTTCTTTGAAAACAGGTGAAAAATGTTGCTGAAATCTGTTTGCCCGGGAGCAGAATCTTTCTCCCTGGGGAAAGCGCTTTGCCTGCTCCATGTCATCAATTACACTCCTCATGTGATAAGACAGAAGATATGGGAGCAGTAGCACTGGCTGGACCCCATTGCTCTTGCTCTTTACACTGCATCGAACTAACTGGACCAACTTATTATATATTTTGGGAATCGGAGTCGGTCCATTTTATGACGACTCCGACTCCTGCAAAATGGGCACCGACTCCACAGCCCTGCTGGTAACAAAGGTATCTTAAGCTTAAATTTGATACCAAAGATCCCCAATTATCCTACATCATTCATAGTAATAGTCTTCTAATAATGGGCAGAAAACCTCTAAGTCTTGCCCCTTACCTGGGGGTGACTGCTACCCATCATTATACCCCTAGTATATATTTTCTAAATGCTTTCATATCCTGCAAGGAGTCTTAGAAACTGAACTGATGACATGATGTCTTCTAGGTCAAGGATGAAAAGAATGGACAAGAAATTTTCGACCTCAGCGACTACGAGAAGTGCGAGGAGCTGCGCAAATCACGGAGCAGATCTAAGAAGAACCACAGTCGGTTTTCACTTGTGCGATCAAAACAACCGGGAAACACGGTAAGTGACCTCCCTATGGCAGCCGGTGGTTGCTGGCACATGTCTACAGGGGCTTACTGTTTTCATACAACTACCGTTTAGTTGCCATGTAATGGAAATTTCTGCAAGTTTTTAAGGGTGCTTTCACACAGTGCGTTTTTGATGAGTTTTTTAAATGCGTTTTTTGTGCAGGAAGGCACAGCAATTAATGCTGTACATTGCTGCACAAAAATCGCAGCAAAAATTGCGGTAAAAAAAAAATCACGATTTTACCGCAATTTTTGTGCAGCAATGTACAGCAGTAATTGCTGTGCCTTCCTGCACAAAAAAACACATTAAAAAAACATCAAAAACGCACTGTGTGAAAGCACCCTAATAAATGTTCAGCCATTTTCCACAACTCTGTTTGCTGTCAGTGAATCTGAACATCTAGTGGTTGAAAATCTGACCAGCTCTGAAACACTACAGCAAGCCCGCATCTGTGTTAGATTGAATGACTAAGGACAAGTTTTTGGAAATACTGTAAGGCTGGTGTCACATGTTGCATAGGTTTTTAGCAGCTTTTTTTTGTAAAAACTGCAGTGGCCAGGCCAGATGCTTACGGGTATTTATATGCTGATATACACCGCACGTCTTTGTTATCTATTTGGGGTACTGTGACTTAGACTACGCTTTTGTATCCCACATGGAAGTCTATACTGCCAGGAAATAGAGCAAACATAGTTCACAGAGGAACATTAGAAATATATGCGTGAAGGGGGGATAAATAAGTCTTCATGTTTCCACTCACTGAAAGCAGGTCTTGAAAATCATAAGCAATTGAAACACAAATTGGGCTTTATATACATAAAACTTGGAAATCCTTGTAAGGTGTTTAAAGCAGTTTTACAGAGCCTGCTCTTCACAGCCAGCTTCAGGCTCCCACTTCCTGTTCGGGGCTGTGGGCGGTTCACAGCTTCAGGCTCCCACTTCCTGTTCAGGCTTGGGCGGTTCTACAGCTACGGTCCCCACCCTTTCGGCTGTGGGCGGTTCACAGCTACGGGCTCCCACCCCTTTTCAGGCTTGGGGGGTTCTACACTCAGGCCCCCTCTTCCTTTGGGGGCCGTGGGTGTTCAAAACAGCTTCAGACTCCCACTTCCGTTCAGGCTGTTGGGTGTTTTTAAAGTTTCAGGCCCCCTTCCTGCAGGCGTTGGCGTTCACAGTTTGGGCCCCCTCTCCCTTTGAGGCTGTGGGGGGGTTCTTTTGCTTAGGCCCCCATTTCCCGTTCAGGCTGTTGGGGTTCTAAGCTTCACACCCCCCATTTTCCTGTTCAGGCTGTTGGCATTCGCAGTTTTCAGGTCCCCCCCTTCCTTTTCAGGCTGTAGGTGGTTCTAAAACTTTGGGCCCCCCATTTTCCCTTTTAAAAGCTGTGGTATTCTACAGCTTAAAAGGACCAGTTTCTGTTCAGGCTGCGGGCGGTTCTCTATGAGAGCTATGAATTACCGTAATTGTGGCGAGCATTTCACCGTGTATAAAGTGCAATACACGGTGAAATGCATGCCGAAATACGCGTCAATTTAAGCTGTGTGGACATGCCCTTATAAGTCTGTTGTAAAGCAAGGTTGATCCGAGAGCCGTCACCAGCCACTACTAGTCTGCTGACAAGTGGCGCAGCTGAGGGTCATTAGAGCTGCAGTCTGGCAGCTCTCAGCTTTGGTTAGGCCCCAGTCCTGGGTGACCACAGCCATCAGCGCTGTAGAACGTTTTGGACAAAACATTTCCACCCTATGAAGATTGTTTTGCCGCTGTATATTGTGAAATGTGGGAGGAAACATTCTCCTCTCTATATTGTTCTTTTCTAATGAATTTGCTGGGTAATATCTGCCGTTGTCAGCACAGGAGATAGGACGGGCAGCTGTTATTATTGCAGGATAATTTCTGCAGTTGGGAACACTTATCCCTTTTGGCTCTCATCTGTCGACATTAATTAACCCCGACTGAACCTATCCATGTAACCCTGGCCCTCCCACTATATCATATGTTGCTTTGCAGGCTCATGTGGACCTTGCACACATGAATCAGGCAGGGTTACAGCTAAACCCGGCCACATGCGACACCCTCATCGGTGGGCCAATAGCCCACCGTTCTAAAACACCGCCCTCTTATTAGAAATCTTGTGGTCATTAGCCTTCACATGTGGGGGCGGTTTTGTAACCTATGGCCTTGCCCTAAAAGGGAATATGGCATCAGAAAAAATTACCTATTGATCATGTTTTTATGTTAAACACATTTTTTTAAGAATTTTTGGTTGCATTTTTTTTATCTTACATATCAGTTATCAAAAAATTTTTTTAATGATCTGGAAATCCTGCAGTTCTCACTTTGGCCACTAGGCCTAATAATTGTCTGACACTCCCTGTTTTGTAGAGATCACTTCCCTGCAGTCTCCTCATTATCAGCACAGGCAGGATTACACTGAAAGGGTATGTTCACACAGCTTATTTTTAAGCATAATTGTGCGCGTATTTTGCCGCGGATTGTGCTTTATACGTAGCAAAATGCACGGGGCAATTATGGTAATTCTGGATTACGTGTCGTCTCCCTGCGCGTACAGTACGATCGTATCGTACGCCCGGGGAGAGGATTGACATGTCAATTGTCCGCGGCCCTTATGCGCCCCTGACAATGCATGCTACACCCGGGCCCCCAAAACCCCCCCCCATGCTTTGGATTTCGCGCTAATCACTCTCGCTTCTAAAAACCCCGGCATATTTCGGGGCAATACAGAAAGCACCCCAATACGCCTTGTGAAAAACCCAAAAGGGGAACCAAGTGTCTAGATAAAACAGGTCCACCCTCATAATAGGAGAGGGCACAGTCTCCCCCCCTCAATTGACTTCTTCCCAGGTCACAGAGCATGCCCACAACGCTCTCCTATAGAATTCAATAGGTCTGTTCCTGTTCACAGGCTCCTATGAAGCTGCTGTAAAGCATCTCTGTAAATGCTGTTAAAAGCAGCTCAGGCAAGATGGCCGCTCCCCTAACCTAGACAGTGAACAGAACTGGAAATCTATAATCAAAATAAATCCCTAAAAAAAAAGAATATGTACTGGTTTTTTTAATTTGTAAAAAATTGTCAATTTCCTTTTTTATCAAAATAAGTTTTTTGGGTTTTTTTTACCAAATGTGTTTTTTTTTCTATCTCTTCTTTGATGCATCAAGATGGCAAACAGATTTTTTGAATGTTTCCGGGAAAGGGGAAATTTTTTCAGTCTCCTGCTGCCCCCCCCCCCCCTCCTCTATTTAAAGACTTTGTATGAAGAGCCAAGAATCAGGGAAAGTGACTACTCATCTGAGCATATCTCTGGCTTAAAGGGGTTTCACATGAGAGCAGGAGATTTTATCTATAGAACACAGAGCTTCAAAGCTCGAATTAAACAAAAGTAATTAGTCTCTCTTGTTAGGGTATGTTCACACGGCTTTTTTTCAGGCGTAATGGCGGGCATATTTCGGTGTGTATTGTGCTTAATACGCGGATAAACCGACTGGTATTTGCCCTCTGCCGTGGGGACATGCCCTTAGAGATAGCACACTCAGAGTCCTTTGTGCTGACCTGTGGTGACGTCACTCCCTGGATAAGACAAAGAGCAGAGAAGGGGAGAGCAGTTTGGAGAAACCCTCGGAGAAGATGAAATCTCTATCATCTCCTCAACAAAGCAAAATAAACAAAGCAATATATTTGGAAAAAGTCTTCATTTACCAGTCCCTACATGTGAAAAGCTAATTTCTGTGGTGAGACAACCCCTTTGAAAGGATGTTATAGGATAATCGCATTAACACCCCCACATGCCGATCATCTATTGTTGTTATAGGGTATACATCTTCCTTGTATTAGACCAAGTGTAATATAACAGAAGCCTTTATTTTTTTCAGGCACCGAACCTGATCTTCCTTGCCGTCAGCCCAGAGGAAAAGGAATCTTGGATCAACGCCCTGAACTCTGCGATCACTCGAGCCAAGAACCGCATCTTAGATGAGGTAAGCAGTATCCACCGGGGCTGTGTCCGTGCAGCTGGCTGCTCTTTATACTCGCTGTTAACAATTCCTGCATCTGTGCCGGACCCCACACATGGAAAGTAAGGACCGAAAAGTCAGGCTCTCTCATGTCTTTCCTTACTATTTGCATTAACCCTTCTCTGACAAGCTGTGCTTTGAAAAATGCTTTATGTTCCTTTTCTTGGATGACATAACCTTCCATCCATTCCACATACAGGCCGTCCCCAGGTTACAAACGGGATAGGGACTGTAGGTTTGTTGAATTTGTATTTAAGTCGGAATAGGTAGATCATTAAATGTAACTCCAGCACAAAAGTTTTTTTTTTTTAGTTTTGGATAGTGCAGGGAAGGGTTTTTACATTTGTTTTGCTGTCTGTGCCCCTGTTAAGCAGATTTCACCTCATGTGCTGCTGTGGCATGCTGGAACTTGTCATTCCACAGCTACTATCTACTATGGAACATGAAACTACAAGTGGCATGTTAAGAAGATTTTCACCTCATGTGCTGCTGTGGCATGCTGGCACTTGTCATTCCACAGCTACTATCTACTATGGAACATGGAACTACAAGTGGCATGTTAAGAAGATTTTCACCTCATGTACTGCTGTGGCATGCTGCAGCTTGTCGTTCCACAGCTACTATCTACTGTGGAACATGGAACTACAAGTGGCATGTTAAGAAGATTTTCACCTCATGTACTGCTGTGGCATGCTGCAGCTTGTCGTTCCACAGCTACTATCTACTGTGGAACATGGAACTACAAGTGGCATGTTAAGAAGATTTTCACCTCATGTGCTGCTGTGGCATGCTGGCACTTGTCGTTCCACAGCTACTATCTACTGTGGAACATGGAACTACAAGTGCCAGCATGCCCCATAAGTCTCCGTTTGTAACTAGGGGACAGATGTAAGTCGGAACGGTGTAAGTCGGGGACTGCTTGTATAGCTCATATGGGTAAGTGTGAATATTTCAGTATGTTTGCAACTGGTAGATGTTAAATTTTTGTTGTTATAGGTCACGGTAGAAGAAGAGAGTTACCTGGCCCATCCAACCAGAGACAGAGCGAAGATACAACACTCCAGACGTCCGCCGACGAGAGGTCACCTCATGGCTGTGGTATGTATTAGTTCAGGGATCGGCATACACCTTCAGGGTGAATGCACACGGAATGGAATTGCTGTGAATTTTGCATGCATGGAAAATCCGCAATGGATTACAGCACCAGCATTGTGGGTAGGATTTTACAAATCCCATGCCAGCATGGCGGAAAATTTTACATGCAAATTGACCAGCGGTGCAGATTTTTAAATCCATAATATGTCAATTTCTATCACTGATTTTCTGTGCATCTTATAATGAGATTTGTAGGACTCTTTCCATTTTCTTTTTTTCCCACCCGATGCCTCATTCTCTATGTATGGGTTTTGCAGGGTCTCCACTTGGCCACAGTATTTACTTTCTGTGCAAAACAATTCGGCCTGCTTTGCCAACAGGTGTGAGAATTGGGGTCATCCAGGCTTACAGTGACCTCTGACCTGTCACTTGCCCTTTGATCCAGACAACCTCTCAGCTGTAAACACAGAAGGCGGCACTGCACACACACAACTCATTTCCTATGTACAGTATAACATATCATACCGTAGCATAGTAATGGTAACAGTGCAGTGTTGGACTGAAGTTCCTTGGCCCACCAGAGAAAATGACTCTGAGGGCCACCAGTGGAAGTACTGTGAGGGCCATCAGTGGAAATACTCTGAGGGCCCACCGGTGGAAATGACTCTGAGGGCCACCAGTGGAAATGACTTCTGAGGGCCACCAGTGGAAATGACTCTGAGATCCACCAGTGGAAATGACTCTGAGGGCCACCAGTGGAAAAGACTCTGAGGGCCACCAGTGGAAATGACTCTGAGGATCCACCAGTGGAAATGACTCTGAGGACCACAGTGGAAATACATGAAATGACTCTGAGGGCCCACCAGTGGAAATGACTCTGAGATCCACCAGTGGAAATGACTCTGAGGGCCACCAGTGGAAATGACTCTGAGGGCCACCAGTGGAAATGACTCTGAGGGCCACCAGTGGAAGTACTGTGAGATCCACCAGTGGAAATGACTCTGAGGGCCACCAGTGGAAATGACTCTGAGGGCTCTAGCAGTGGCCTGGATGTGACTTCACCGCCTACTGTGTCTTATCAGCAGCACAGGAGCTTGTTTATGTTTATTACTGACAAACTTTAGAGCCCTTTAGAGCCCTGTAGCCTTCTGCCCTGCTGTTTAGACCCCTCCATCACCAATGTCCCTCTACCAGGCACAACTAGAAATAGGAAAGCTGAAATGTCAGTCACTGCTGTAAAAGCGCCCACTGCCTGAACAGGAATTGGGAGCCTGAAGCTGTAGAACCGCCCACAGCCTGAACAGGATGCGGGAGCCTTAAGCTGTAGAAGTGCCCACAACCTGAACAGGAAGTGGGAGCCAGAAGCTGTAGAAGTGCCCACAACCTGAACAGGAAATGGGAGCCAGAAGCTTAGAAAGCCAAGCCTGACAGGAGTGGAGCCAGAAGCTGCAGAACCGCCCACAGCCTGAACAGGAAGTTGGAGCCAGAAGCTGCAGAACCGCCCACAGCCTGAACAGGAAGTGGGCAGAGCGCAGAAAGCTGCTGATGAACTGAGCCCCACAGCCTGAACAGGATGCGGAGCCTTAAGCTGTAGAAGTGCCCACAACCTTTGAACGGAATTTGGGAGCCAGAAGCGTAAAAGGTTGACCCAAAACCTAAACAGGAAATGGGACCCAAGAAGCTGCAGAACCGCCCAAAACCCCTAAACGGGAAGTGGGGCCAAAAGCTGGGGAACCCCCCACACCCCTAAAACCAGGAAGTGGGAGCATGAAGTTTGGCCCGAGAAAACCCAAAAGCCTGAACAAAAAAAGTGGGGGGCCTAAGCTGCCGAATGGCCCACAGCCTGAACGGGAAAGGTGGGAGCCAGAAGCTGTAAAACCCAAACCCACAGCCTGAAAAAAAGTGGGGGGCCTGAAGCTTTTAGAACCGCCCACACCCAAACGGGGAGGTGGGAGCCTAAAAGTTAGACCCGCCCACACCCTGAACAGGAAGTGGGAGCCTGAAACCTAGATCTGGCCACAGCCAAAGGGGAAAAGTGAAAAAGCCTGAAGCTGTAAAAACCTCCCACACCCAAAAACCCAAAGAATTTGGGAGCCTAAACAATAAATTGCCCACAGAAAATAAACGGGAAAAGTGGGACCCCTGAACCCAGTAAAACCGCCCACAGCCTGAACAGGAAGTGGGAGCCTGAAAGCTGTAAAACCCCCCAAACACCCTGAACGGGAAAGTGGGACCCTCACACAGCTAAAAAGATGAAGCTTTTAATTTTGCCCACGCAAAACGGGGGAAAGGGGAAAACCTAAAGCGGGCTTTTAAGGGCCCCCCTTTTTTTAGAAAATTTTCTATAGTTTTGGGTTAAAAAAACGATGTTTTCCCATAAAGGGGCCCAAAATTGTGCGGGACATGTGCACGTTTGTTTTTTTGCAGGCATCTACCTCAACGTCCGATGGAATGCTGACTTTAGACCTCATCCAGGAAGAAGATGCCTCCCCCGAAGAGCAAAGCTGTGATCAGAGCTTCAGGGTGGACTTGGATAAATCTGTGGCACAGTTGGCTTCAATCCGCCGCAGATCCAGATTGAAAACCTCAAGGGGGCCCCGAAAAGGGAAAGGGTTTAAAACCTTCAGCAGGGGGGGGGACCCAAAAACCCTGGGGGTTTTAAAAGGGGGTTCACCAAAACCCCGGGTTCTTTGGAAAAAAACCCCAACCTATACACCTCGGTTTTCCCAAAAAAAATTGTCCTATTCCGAGAAGAACAAATGTGCCTCCATGGAGGAGATCCTGTCCCGTTCAGACTCTTCTGGACAGCGGCCGGGGAAACCCAAAAAAAGGGACCGGGGGTTTAGATAAAACTGACGCGAAAAAAAAAGAAAAGATTGCTCGAAGATTTGATTAAAACTCAGGAACTTCTCACCGAGGGAAAGAATGTGGGGAAAGGGAAAAAAAAGGGGGAAAGGAATTTCGGGGGGTGGAATCTGAAAATTTTCCTTCAAGAAAACGGGGAGGCACTAAAAAGGGGAAGCCCTTTTTAACTGGAAGCAGGCCCCGGGGAAAGGTTTTTTGCCCGGAAAAATTAAAAGGGGCTGAGGGACCTAAAGTCAACAGGGGACCTGCAGGGCCTCAAACCCCAAAACAGAAACTGAGCAGTCATTACAGGAAGAGCCTCATGTGAGCGTTTCTTATGTCCTCATCTCCAAAAAAAGGAATATTTCCCGGGTTTTGGTTCCCCCATGGAAAGCCAAGGGGCCAGGGGAAAACCCCCGAAAAGGGGAGGGGAAATGGGGTGGTCCCCCCAGGAAGGGTCCCTTGGCTTTGCAATTTTCTTAACCAATCCACTCGACTCGGGGGGGGTGGCTGTACATGCCCGTAGACCCACACACTTTTGATATATATAAGCAAGGGGGAACCCCCCGTGGTGGGAAAGGGGCTTTGGGTCCAATAAAATTTTGGGTTGCAAAAAGCGGAAAAGAAACCTTCGGCCCCTAAGTTTTTAAAAGTGGGCCCCGGGCCCAGGAGGTTGCAAAAAGAGTCTTTTGGGAACTAGATGAGGCATGTGACGAACTGTATAGTCTTGTAGAATGTGCTATCCAATACAAGTCCTCCCATCTCCATTGTTACACGTGTTTACATCTGCTTAGTTACAGTACATCTTACCTTTTTGTTCTTCTTCAGGCGGCACCATAAGAGTCAAGGGAATTTCTAACCACTTGCATTAAGCTGTAGCATAAATTGGTACTGAGTATGACTATGCACTTTTATATCCAGATGTAGTTACCCTTTGAATTGATCTGTGAGGATTTTGTATGCGCTTGTCCCCTCGAATGAACCAGTATAAATTAGAATGTAGACCAGGGGTGTCAAACTCATTCTTACCAAGGGCCTCATCAGTGTAATGGTTGCCCTCAGAAGGTCTTGGTGGGTACTTGGGTAGGGCTGTCAGAGCTGTGCTAACACCTCAGATTGGGGTGGAGGTGCACACCACAACTCTAAATCCAAGATGGCGCCTGCTCCCTGTGCTGGGCCTCACAGCATAATGGTTGCCCTCAGAAGGTCTTGGAGGGTACTTGGGTAGGGCTGTCAGAGCTGTGCTAACACCTCAGATTGGGGTGGAGGTGCACGCCACATCTCTAAATCCAAGATGGCGCCTGCTTCCTGTTCTTGGCCTCATCAGCATAATGGTTGCCGTCAGAAGGTCTTGGTGGGTACTTGGGTAGGGCTGTCAGAGCTGTGCTAACACCTCAGATTGGGGTGGAGGTGCACGCCACATCTCTAAATCCAAGATGGCGCCTGCTCCCTGTTCTAGGCCTCATCAGCATAATGGTAGCCCTCCGAAGGTCTTGGAGGGCGCCTGGGTAGGGCTGTCAGAGGTGTGCTAACACCTCAGATTAGGGTGGAGGTACACTCCACAACTCTAAATCCAAGATGGCGCCTGCTCCCTGTACTGGGCCTCATCAGCATAATGGTTGCCCTCAGAAGGTCTTGGAGGGCGCCTGGGTAGGGCTGTCAGAGCTGTGCTAACACCTCAGATTAGGGTGGAGGTGCACACCACAACTCTAAATCCAAGATGGCGCCTGCTCTGTGCTGGGCCTCATCAGCAAAATGGTTGCCCTCAGAAGGTCTTGGAGGGTACTTGGGTAGGGCTGTCAGAGTTGTGCTAACACCTCAGATTGGGGTGGAGGTGCACACCACAACTCTAAATCCAAGATGGCGCCTGCTTCCTGTGCTGGCATCACCTCCTCTACTAGCACGGACCTCTAGGGAAAGTGGAGAGCGGGTCCATATGCAACCAGACTCTGTCCATCCCTGCTCACTGTGTCTAAGCTCTCGCGAGCCACGTAAAATGATATAGCAGGCTGGATTTCACCTATGGGCCCTGAGTTTGACACGTGATGTAGGGCATGAGGTGGTGTAGAAAATTATGGATATCCAGCGTCTCCATTCAAGTAAAATCCACAATTTATTTAGAAAGACAGCTTAGATGCTATGACTAAGGGCCTAACTGTAAAGGCCTGAAACGCGTCAGTTTTGTCCTGTTTTTATGGTTCCTGTCTTTCTAAATAAATTGTGAATTTTACTTGAACGGAGAAGCAGGATAACCTTCATTTTCTGCATTAAATCACAGTGATCCGTGTGATTTGTACACTCTGGGTGAGCTGGCTTTGCCTGTTTGTTATGATATGAGCTGGTGTAAGGGTATGTTCACACACTGATGTGGATGCTGTTTTTGGCTCCATTTTGGTGCAGATTCTGCGCTAAAAAGAGCATCCAAAATGGCTAAAAAACATCTGCAGTTCATTTTCATTGAGTCCTATATTTTCATAGGTGTCAATGAAAATGAACTGCAGATGTTTTTTAAGCATTGTGGACGCTGTTTTGAGGGCAGAATCTGCACCAAAACGGAGCCAAATAGTAGTTCACACAACAGGGTTTTTGCATGTGTTTTCACCACTTATTATAGATGCTGAAAAAGGAGTGACATCAATTCTTGAGGCATTGTACACGAGTAAAATGCCCATAGAGATCAATGGAGACCTTCAAAACCTTATCCACAAGTAAAATACCCATAGGAATCAATGGAGACCCTCAAAACCTCATCCACAAGTAAAATGCCCATAGGAATCAATGGAGACCCTCAAAACCTCATCCACAAGTAAAATGCCCATAGGAATCAATGGAGACCCTCAACACCTTATCCACAAATAAAATGCCCATAGGAAAACCTCATCCACAAGTAAAATGCCCATAGAAATCAATGGAGACCCTCAAAACCTCATCCACAAGTAAAATGCCCATAGGAATCAATGGAGACCCTCAAAACCTTATCCACAAATAAAATGCCCATAGGAAAACCTCATCCACAAGTAAAATGCCCATAGGAATCAATGGAGACCTCAAAACCTCATCCACAAGTAAAATGCCCATAGTAATCAATGGAGACCCTCAAAACCTCATCCACAAGTTGGACGTGCTTTTGATGTGTTTTTGAATGCGTATGCACGCCCAAAAAACCCCCTGGCACAATATTTGAATGTCAGAATAAAAACCACATCGCAAATCAAGCCAAAAAACACGCCTAAAACAAAAACTCATCTGAAAAGATATGAAGCAGTTTTCAGACAAGTATTTGAAGCTGATCTGGACGCTGAAAAATAAGCCTCCAAATCTGCCATGTGAACTAACCTAACACTGAACATAGTAAGGAAGCGCCTTGGTGATGTCACTAGCTGTTAAGATGGTTATACAGTCGTGTTAGGGGATGTTCACACTGCGTTTTTCAGATCCGTTTTTGGATCTGCTTTTTGGACCCAAAACGGACCCAAAAAAACGCATCTAACAATGAGCAGTGTGATTTCCATTGCTTTTGATGTAAAACACGCTTTGGGGTTCAGATGAGTGATCGCTGCTGCGTGTTTACTTGCGTCTTTTCAATGCGTTTTTGAAGTGCACTTTTGGAGCCTTAAAAAAACGGATCCAAAAGCACAACACACTTTTGGGTACGTGTTGCGTACGTTTTGGATGCGCTTTTTGCATCTGAAAAACGCATTGGATTAAAATTTGACTGTGATTTGAAAGAAAACGCATTGAAAGACGGATCCGAAAAACGGATCAGAAACGTATCCAAAAACGCATTTGCAGATGCGTCTTTGGATGCAGTTTTCAATTCGTTTTTCATATAATGGAAAACGAATCCAAAAACGGATCCAACACGCCGTGTGAACTTACCCTTATTAGTCCTGACTTGCCTCATTCCAGTTGGTCTGACAGGCATGAAAGTCAATTATACCCCCTCCAAAGATTGGACGATTGGAGGTCCTTGGCAGCCCCCTTCCGTATATTATTGGGTATCACTGGGAATAACATTAAGCATTTCCAAAATGGTTGCAGATTCCCCTGTTACGTAATGTTCAGTCCCGAGCTGTAGCCTTGTGGTAGAGTCGTCTTCCGCTTCGCTTTTGCTGTGAACCGTTTTCATCTCAAACATAAAACTGAAAAGATGGAATTTGTCATTCTCCTGCTTTAAAATTTACTAAAGCGGAACATGTTCTGCTGGACGTCAGGCATCTGGCCATAAGGTTGTGCCCCCCTCCCCTCTTTGCTTGGGAAGAGTGCCAGTCCTCCATTTGGCATGCTGAACAGTAGCTGGCTCCCGCTACACAGCTTTAAAAAAAAAAAAATGTCTGCTGAAAAATTCATGGTTGCTTTAAATGGCTTTAAATGACGGTGATGCAGGATTAGGCTCGGCGTAAAGATGTACTTGGTGTATCCTAGCGCAATATTTCACTCAAGGACATTACCCACACGGCCACCAGCAAACCTTACAAGAGTCACGGTAAACCAGCATCTGCATTGCAGGAACTAGGCTGAAAAGGCAAAAACTACAGACCCCAGAGCACTGCAAAGAATTGTGGGGTATGTGGGTTAGGGTTTGGTGATGAGCAGCTGATTGCATTGACGTTGACCTCCAGTAACATCAAGGTCAACCTTGGACGGTTAGGTAGACAATCTTGTGCCAGTGAGAGTAGTAGTATTGCCAATGGCAACCAGTCAGGTTCAAAACTGAACCTGCTTTAAAGGGGTTGTCTCACTACGAGGATTGATTTTTATGTTAAAGATCTTGCAAAAACAAAAAACTTTGCAATATGTGTCCATTACCAGTGTCCTACCTATTCCTAGATATCCCCTCTTGTATGAGCTGCATCAGCTCCTCAGGTCGCTATAGCTACAGACCTGTTTGATCTCTCCTAATAGACTGCCAGCACTGGTTGCTATAGCTACAGACCTGTTTGATCTCTCCTGATAGCCTGCCAGCACTGGTTGCTATAGCTATAGACCTGTTCAATCTCTCCTGATAGGCTGCCAGCACTGGTTGCTATAGCTACAGACCTGTTTGATCTCTCCTAATAGGCTGCCAGCACTGGTTGCTATAGCTACAGACCTGTTTGATCTCTCCTGATAGGCTGCCAGCACTGGTTGCTATAGCTACAGACCTGTTTGATCTCTCCTTATAGGCTGCCAGCACTGGTTGCTATAGCTACAGACCTGTTTGATCTCTCCTAACAGGCTGCCAGCACTGGTTGCTATAGCTACAGATCTGTTTGATCTCTCCTGATAGGCTGCCAGCACTGGTTGCTATAGCTACAGACCTGTTTGGTCTCTCCTGATAGGTTGCCAGCACTGGTTGCTATAGCTCCAGACCTGGCTTCTACTGCAGCCCAGTAGAAACCAGTAAACACGCCCCTGAATTTAAAATGAAACCAAGAAAACAGGACTGAGGTGAGATGAATCAATGTAGTGAGACAACCCCTTTAAGGCTGAAAAGGTGACACTAGACAAACCTAAAATCTTAATCAGCCTCTACTGTGTTGGTGCTGTCATCAAATGTATAGATCATATAGATCTTTCCAACTGTGTGATTAGAAACTGGGTCAAAACTACTGGAATAGTCATGGAAAACCATTAGCATGCCTTTACCAGTGACCTGCGCAGACTCTGCTGGTGGAGGACGGAGGGTGCTCTTTAACTATGGTCATTTATGCTAGTAATTATCTGTCACCAGCGATGCAATGAATGCATAGATGTCTCTGGGGAAACAGGACGTCCAAGGAAAGAATGCCCATCCAGGGACTGAGGAGTGCAAATATTTTAGGGGTTTTGTAATGGGGGAGTATCTAGCAGTGCTGCACATCCAGTCAAGATAGTCATTCAGTGTAATGAGAGACCACAGTATAATAATGCGCTTGTATTCAGTGAGTGAATGGGTTGTAGTCTTATATGCACTAATTACAAAGATTCCCCAATTTCAAGGAAATATGGGACAATGTCAGAAAATGTATAATATAATCAGACCTGGTTCACATTTGCATTGGAAATTCTGTTGGGAGCTTGTCACAGATTCCGTCTAAAATGCTGGAAAAAATAAAAAAATGTTCCCCCTAAAATGACAGACACCTTGGGCTTTATGTATGAACACTGTCTAGCAGTGGGACTGTTTCTGTTGCCCATAACAACCAATTGAAGCCAATAGCAACCAATCAGAGCTCATAGCAACCAATCAGAGCTCACAGCAACCAATCAGAGCTCACAGTAACCAATCAGAGCCCATAGCAACCAATCAGAGCTCATAGCAACCAATCAGAGCCCATAGCAACCAATCAGAGCCCATAGCAACCAATCAGAGTCCATAACAACCAATCAGAGCTCATGGCGACCAATCAGAGCTCATAGCGACCAATCAGAGCTCATAGCAATCAATCAGAGCTCATAGTAACCAATCAGAGCCCATAGCAACCAATCAGAGCTCATAGTAACCAATCAGAGCTCACAGCAACCAATCAGCTCATGGCAACCAATCATAGCTCATAGCAACCAATCAACTAATCAGATCTAGAGCCTCCAACGCGTTTCTCAATGGTAGAATCCGACGAGGCTTTTGACATTGGCATGTGAACGTACCCTAACTTGTCAAATTAGAGGCTGACAACTGACTATATGAAGAAGTGGTGGATCACTAGTTACTACATCACCCAACATTGGAGAATGCTCCTACCAAAATAGGGACTAAGGGCGACATGTCAGAAAAGAGGCGCGGACACACCAGTTTTAAGGCGCATCAAATGAGTGTATAGTGCGCCTGAATGAATGAACTTGTCAAAACTCTGGCGTCTGGTCTACCTTGCATAGTATAATTGATGCGCTTAATCTAGGCACATAGCATAATGTAGGCGCGTAGCATAATCTAGGCGCGTAGCATAATGTAGGCGCATAGCATAATGTAGGCGCATAGCATAATGTAGGCGCATAGCATAATCTAGGCGCATAGCATAATGTAGGCGCATAGCATAATGTAGGCGCATAGCATAATCTAGGCGCTTTGCATAATCTAGGCGCATATCGTAATGTAGTCGAGTAGCATTATCTAGGGACCTAGCATAATCTAGGCGCCTAGCATAATGTAGGCGCTTAGCATAATGTAGGCGCGTAGCATAATGTAGGCGCGTAGCATAATGTAGGCGCGTAGCATAATCTAGGCGCGTAGCATAATCTAGGCGCGTAGCATAATCTAGGCTCATAGCATAATCTAGGCTCATAGCATAATGTAGGCTCATAGCATAATGTAGGCACATAGCATAATGTAGGCACATAGCATAATGTAGGCTCATAGCATAATGTAGGCTCATAGCATAATGTAGGCTCATAGCATAATGTAGGCACATAGCATAATGTAGGCACATAGCATAATGTAGGCACATAGCATAATGTAGGCACATAGCATAATGTAGGCACATAGCATAATGTAGGCACATAGCATAATGTAGGCACATAGCATAATGTAGGCACATAGCATAATCTAGGCACATAGCATAATGTAGGCACATAGCATAATGTAGGCACATAGCATAATGTAGGCAAATAGCATAATCTAGGCACATAGCATAATCTAGGCACATAGCATAATCTAGGCACATAGCATAATGTAGGCACATAGCATAATCTAGGCGCATAGCGTATCATTGCTAGCACATAGGATGTGCCTACTTTAGGTGCATTAACATGTGTCGTGCCTGGCGTATAATGCGCCTAGTTTTGCTGTATGACAGTTCATTTAAATAGAGAATAGGGCGTCAACAGTTTTTTGGCACAGAATACACCCAAAAAAATGGTGCAGCCCTAATGGGACATGTCGCCCTAAGTCTTTGATGTGAGGAATAATGGGAAGGAGGTTCAGAGTAAGAAAAATTTGTATTTAGCAAAATTAGTTTTTTGTAATGTATTTAGCAGGTGACTTAGGTACGATAACTGTGTCATTGGTTTTAATGTCGGCTGTGACTCCAATTGCTCTTCCATTGGCCTGGACCATAATGGACAGATTGTTTCAGCTGCCTAGGCCTGGCCTAACAGAGGGTAATGGGTCAGGATCACAGCTCAGCCCTATCCTCACATGCTGTCAGTAAATCATACACTTGGCAAATTGTGTCACCTTTCCTAAAGCCCTGTATCTGCAGGAAGGGGGATAAGAGCTCGGGCCCGGCTCTGGAAAACAGCTGCATTCAGCTAACGTCAGGTTTTCCGCATTTTGGCTTTGTGTGACCGACAGCTGCAGAACCCATATGTGATTCACAGAGAGAAAGGTGTCACTGGCTTCCTGTGGGGAAGAACTAGTTTTGAATGTTCAGTTTTTAGCAAATTTGGTGCATCCGCAGAGCGCTTAGTCCGAGCTTACACTGTCTGAATTTTAGACAGGAATAGGAAATGTGCATCTGGTATGTTGTGTGTTTTATATACCATTATATATACCACTGTAGACTGGAAAGGGCTGTTCCCATCTTACAGTCTGATGAAATATTGATAGGATATGCCATCAAAGTCTGATAGGTGCCGGTCCCAGAGGTGGGAGACACAAGTATCATGGGAACAGCCCCTGAAAGTGTCCGCTCAGAAGAGAGCCGTTATGCTTGTGTACAACTCTCCATTCTGTTCTATAGGAGTTCTGAGCAGAGCCGAGCATTCTGCTCCCCTGTACAGGGAACTCCCATAGAACTGAATAGAGAACACAGCGCTCCCCTGTACTGGGAACTCCCATAGAACAGAATGGAAAGAACACAGCGCTCCCCTGTACTGGGAACTCCCATAGAACAGAATGGACAGTTGTGGGCAAGTGTGACCGGCTCTTTCTTCTGAGCTGACCCTTTCAGGGACCTGTTCCTAAAACAAGTTCTGGTCCCAGAGGTGGGAGCTGCACCTATCAATGTATAATAGCATATCCTATCCATATGCCATCAGAGTGCACAGTAAGAACACCCCATTATGTAACATCTGGATGGAGCATTTGTGGCCAAAAAACCCAAACAGAACTGCCATGGTATTTTTCGGAAACAAGCGGTGTGTGATGCTGTGTGTGATGCTGTGTGTGATGCTGTGTGTGAGGCTGTGTGTGAGGCTGTGTGTGATGCTGTGTGTGATGCAGCCTGGGTGATGCAGCCTGGGTGATGCTGTGTGTGATGCTGTGTGTGATGCAGCCTGGGTGATGCAGCCTGTGTGATGCTGTGTGTGATGCAGCCTGTGTGTGATGTTGTGTCTGATGCAGCCTGGGTGATGCTGTTTGTGATGCTGTGTGTGATGCTGTGTGTGATGCTGTGTGTGATGCAGCCTGTGTGATGCTGTGTGTGATGCAGCCTGGGTGATGCTGTGTTTTATGCAGCCTGTTTGTGATTCTGTGTGTGATGCAGCCTGTGTGATGCAGCCTGGGTGATGCAGCCTGGGTGATGCAGCCTGGGTGATGCTGTGTGTGATGCAGCCTGTGTGATGCTGTGTGTGATGCAGCCTGTGTGTGATGCAGCCTGTGTGATGCTGTGTGTGATGCAGCCTGGGTGATGCTGTGTGTGATGCAGCCTGGGTGATGCTGTGTGTGATGCAGCCTGGGTGATGCTGTGTGTGATGCAGCCTGGGTGATGCTGTGTGTGATGCAGCCTGGGTGATGCTGTGTGTGATGCAGCCTGTGTGATGCTGTGTGTGATGCAGCCTGTGTGATGCTGTGTGTGATGCAGCCTGTGTGATGCTGTGTGTGATGCAGCCTGGGTGATGCTGTGTGTGATGCAGCCTGTGTGATGCTGTGTGTGATGCAGCCTGTGTGTGATGCAGCCTGTGTGATGCTGTGTGTGATGCAGCCTGGGTGATGCTGTGTGTGATGCAGCCTGGGTGATGCTGTGTGTGATGCAGCCTGTGTGATGCTGTGTGTGATGCAGCCTGGGTGATGCTGTGTGTGATGCAGCCTGGGTGATGCTGTGATGCAGCCTGGGTGATGCTGTGTGTGATGCAGCCTGTGTGATGCTGTGTGTGATGCAGCCTGGGTGATGCTGTGTGTGATGCAGCCTGTGAGATGGAGATAGAGATCCAGACTGTGTGTGATGCAGCCTGGGTGATGCTGTGTGTGTTGCAGCCTGGGTGATGCTGTGTGTGATGCAGCCTGTGTGATGCTGTGTGTGATGCTGTGTGTGATGCAGCCTGGGTGATGCTGTGTGTGATGCTGTGTGTGATGCTGTGTGTGATGCTGTGTGTGATGCAGCCTGGGTGATGCTGTGTGTGATGCAGCCTGTGTGATGCTGTGTGTGATGCTGTGTGTGATGCAGCCTGGGTGTTGCTGTGTGTGATGCTGTGTGTGATGCAGCCTGGGTGATGCTGTGTGTGATGCAGCCTGGGTGATGCTGTGTGTGATGCAGCCTGGGTGATGCTGTGTGTGATGCTGTGTGTGATGCTGTGTGTGATGCAGCCTGGGTGATGCTGTGTGTGATGCTGTGTGTGATGCTGTGTGTGATGCAGCCTGGGTGATGCTGTGTGTGATGCAGCCTGGGTGGCTTCTGCCGAGGGTTGGCCGGGCTCGTGACATCTTTTATTGCTATTGCGGAATTTGTTAGGCAAAACCTGTAGTAAGCCGCCGGATTATTCTTGCCCTCATTTGGTTGCTCTCACAGGTTGCAGCCCGGACTGATCAGCTGCTTCCAGTCATTACCTGCTGTGTACATACATAGAGATCAGCAGCTCTTCTATTTTTTTCCCTACGTTGCTTCTCCCCTATGCAAAACCTTTATTGGCAGCTTCGGAGATGCTATTGTGAGGGTAACAGAATGAGCAGATTGGGAACATATTTCACTGACAGAATCTATTTAGGAGAAATAAATGTTGCAATGCATCTTTTTTTTTTGTGAATAGGCGGCCAATACAGTATAGTACACCCATAATATGGCGTAAGCAGGCCCATCCCGTTATTATGACTAGAGAGGACCATGGAATTATATCAAAAAGCGGAAAAGAGAAGAGAACTGGAACATGAGTGGACACCACAGGCCTCATTTATCAAACTAAAAATAAGAATGTCTCTGTTGCCCATAGCAACCATTCAAAGCCCATAGCAACCAGAGCCCATAGCAATCAATCAGAGCTCATAGCAACCAATCAGCCCATAGCAACCAATCAGAGCCCATAGTAACCAGAGCTCATAGCGACCAGAGCCCATAGTAACCAGAGAGCTCATAGCGACCAGAGCCCATAGTAACCAGAGCTCATAGCGACCAGAGCCTATAGTGACCAATCAGAGCCCATAGCAACCAATCAGAGCTCATAGCAACCAATCAGAGCCCATAGGAATCAGCCAGAGCCCATAGTAACCAGAGGTCATAGCGACCAGAGCCCATAGTAACCAGAGGTCATAGCGACCAGAGCCCATAGTAACCAGAGCTCATAGCGACCAGAGCCTATAGTGACCAATCAGAGCCCATAGCAACCAATCAGAGCCCATAGCAACCAGAGTCCATAGTGAACAATCAGAGCTCATTTCTTAAACTGCTCTGGAAAAATGAAAGCCAAGCTCTGATTGATTCCTATGAGCCCTGATTGGTTGCTATGAGCTCTGGTTGGTTGCTATTGGCTCTGGTTGATTCCTATGAACTCTGATTGGTTGCTATGGGCTCTGGTTGATTCCTATGAGCTTTGATTGGTTGCTATGAGCTCTGGTTGGTTGCTATTGGCTCTGGTTGATTCCTATGAACTCTGATTGGTTGCTATGGGCTCTGGTTGATTCCTATGAACTCTGGCTGATTCCTATGGGCTCTGATTGGTTGCTATGAGCTCTGATTGGTTGCTATGGGCTCTGGTTGATTCCTATGGGCTCCGATTGGTGGCTATGAGCTCTGATTGGTTGCTATGGGCTCTGATTGGTCGCTATGGCTCTGATTGGTGGCTATGAGCTCTGATTGGTTGCTATGGGCTCTGCTTGATTCCTATGAACGCTGATTGATTCCTATGGTCTGTGATTGGTTGCTATGGCCAACAGACACAGCCTGATTGCTAGGGTACGTTCACACGGCTGATTTGGAGGCTTATTTTTCAGCGTCTAAATCAGCTTCAAATACTCATCTGAAAACCACCTCCTATTTTGCAGTTATCAGACGAGTTTTTGATGAGGCTTTTGAGCTGTGCATTTTCGGTATGTTTTTAGGCGCGTTTTTTATTCTGACCTTCAACATTTTGTGGCAGGTTGGTTTTTGGGCGAGGATCCGCATCCAAAGCACGCTACACATTGTGCAACGCGTTTTGTACGCTGTTGTGAAGCTCTCCATTGTTTCCTATGGGCATTTTACTTGTATTATTTCCAGCGCTGAAAATAAGCCAGCATGATCGACAACGCTGTTTTACATAGGAATCAATAGAACCAGAGGCGTCTTATAGTCGTAATAGTGGAATCTGCGCCAAAACATCGTCCAAATCAGTTGTGGGAACATACCCCTGTACAGCTTCCATAAATGAGGCCCCATACGTTTTAATATATCTCCTTACACTATTGACGGGTCACCCGCTCATCCATCCATGTACTGATAATTCCAAAGAAAATATACCATGATCAATATAGGTTTGTGGTGAAGGAAAACTGGACACCAGATACACTGGGCCTTGTGCTTCGGATTTAGATCACTAGGATTCGACCCGAATTTTGGACAACCAATCATCGGTAAGCGTCAAAATTGGGCAGCAACAGGAAAGCCTGCCAGTATCACACCCTCCGTTTTTCTGGTCTGACTGGTGGGATTCCGATTGGTTTTACAATTTTCCCACAGACCGACAACTAGTCGTCCAAAATTTGTGCCGTAATGGTAGCGACCAATCAGAGGCCATGTTTCCTGTGTAGTTCAGAAAACGGGAACTGCATTTGGATGGCTCCAGGCGGCCCTATGTGAAGCTGCACAGATATACAGGTGTTCAATGCCTTGTTTTATATAAGACCCGAGTCCTTTGTATTACTCGGAATATAACTCCCATCATTGTGTGTAAGGATAGGACTATTTTTCTTTGTTTTATAGTCCTGAAGGTAAATAGGATAAAATCCCTGAGCTGATATGTGCTTTCCGCATGTTAAGCCGCCTCAGACGCTGTCCTTCTGATGCTTTGAGACTTGATCCTTGTGACTGTTTTATGGTGCTGATGATGGACACCTGTACCCAGTGGAAGACACACTGGGCGACATGTATGAAAACTGACTAGCCGTAAGACTGTCTTTGTAGCCCGTAGCAATCAGAGCTCATACTAACCAATCAAAGCTCATAGCAACCAGAGCCCATAGCAACTAAAGGCCATAGGAACCAGGCATAGCTCATAGTAACCAATCAGAGCCCAGAGCAACCAATCAAAGCTCATAGCAACCAATCAGAGCCCATTGCAACAAATCAAAGCTCATAGCAACCAATCAGGGCTCATAGCGACCAACCAGAGCTCATAGCAACCAATTAGAGACCATAGCAACCAGAGCTCATGGCAACCAATTAGAGCCCATAGCAACCAACCAGAGCTCATGGCAACCAATTAGAGCCCATAGCAACCAGAGCTCATGGCAACCAACCAGAGCTCATGGCAACCAATGAGAGCCCATAACAACCAACCAGAGCTCATAGCAACCAATGAGAGCCCATATAACCAATCAGAGCCCATAGCAACCAACCAGAGCTCATAGCAACCAATGAGAGCCCATAGCAACAAATCAGAGCTCATAGCAACCAATAAGAGCTCAGCCCAATATTCTCTTCTACATTCAGGTACAAAGTCCCTCGCGCCCCCCTTATGTCTGCACTTCGTACTGAGCTGATAGGCAGTGTGTCTTCCGCTGGGTACCGGCTATTTTATGGTATTTCTAATGCAACTGGACAGAATGATGTTCGAAATATATATTTTTTTTCCTTCTGTTTAAAAGTTTGTACGATGTGTCAAACTTTCTCTTCTTCCGCTGGGGAAGATATCTGCACTGATATTTTGGGCTCTTGGCCTTTCCCTGGCCAGCCGCCGATAGCAGAAATGTTACAGATTAAAAGCTGTGATTCGAAATAAACAATATGAAGATTTTACAGAAAAAAAAAACGGTGTTGTGTTATTTTTTTTGTGTAGGACTTAAAAGGGGATCTTCCATGTTGGATATACCATGTGGACATAGTTAAGGATAGTCTTTTTCTTCTTAGAATATAAGGTTGTATGTCATTTTATACACAGTGGAGCCACATTACTATGCAGGATAACCGCCATGTGCAGCCCGGACAGCAGCTAGATGGGCAGGGAGTGACTCAATAAGGTTCGGATAGGTTGTCACAGGTATCTGAAGCCGACTGCATCCCACCGCTGCTGGAGGGGCCATAGAGCCAACCCTACCATCCAGGGGCTCCCACAGCTGCTGGAGGGTCCAGAGAGCCACCACACCCATCCAGGGGCTCCACCGCTGCTGGAGGCTCCATAGAGCCCACACCACCCTCCAGGGGCCCCACAACTGTTGGACGGTCCATAGAGCCAACACCACCATCCAGGGGTCCCCACAGCTGCTGGAGGGTCCATAGAGCCAACACCCCCACATCCAGGGGTCCCACAGCTGCTGGAGGGTCCATAGAGCCAACACCACCATCCAGGGGCCCCACAACTGCTGGAGGGGCCATAGAGCCAACACCACCATCCAGGGGCCCCACAACTGCTGGAAGAGCCATAGAGCCAACACCACCATCCAGGGGCCCCACAAATGCTATTGGGTTCATGTCTAGGGAATTAGGGACTGGGGTAGTACTCAGAGTCTTGGTCCTGCTCCTCCAACCAATGTCAGATATTTCTAGCCGTGTGACCGGTCGCGTTGTCTTGCTGGAAGATCCCATCTGCCCCAGGGGAGACAATCAGCAGGTATGGGTGTATGGAATCTACAAGGAGGGATTCATCCCTAAATTGGTGGAGAGCGCTTCCCACATGGATGAGATCATCAGAGAACGTCAGATTCCGGTGGATTTTTAAAACATGTTGTATCTTCCGCTAGATTCTCGTACATTCAGTGTATGGTGCTAACGGCAAATCCAAAAATCGGCGGCAAAGTTAAAATACTTTGGATTTTGCACGTTTTTTTTAAGTAGGCTGTGTAGACCCGGCCTGAAGGTTCTGCCTGACATAAATAAAATCATTGAGGTTTAGCAAATAAAGACGAGTGAGGAGCTATTATTAGAGCCAGGAAGAGCAATGAACTGGCAAGCTGTCGCCCACTGATGGGACGCTCTCAAGGTTATCTGTCCTGTACATTACGGCTATGGCTCTCCAGACTGAGCAGGAATAGAAACATTGTCCATTCAGCCCTATTCAAGTATGAAGATAAACTGCGGCGAGAATAGTGCTGAAAGGACCGAAGAGGAGGAAAGTGGGATTCCTTCCCTATTAGGCGACTCCTGCAATGCAGACAAAGGGCGAGAGAGGAGACGGATATAGTATTATAATTACATTACAAATAGGCAGCACTACTATTCCAATAGTCCTGGGGTGCATCATATCCTAGAATAGCTATCTTCTCAGTAATCTATCTCATTATCTATCTATCTCATATCTATCTATCTCATATCTATCTATCTCATATCTATCTATCTATCTCATATCTATCTATCTCATATCTATCTATCTCATTTCTATCTATCTCATATCTATCTATCTCATATCTATCTATCTCATATCTATCTATCTCATATCTATCTATCTCATATCTATCTATCTCATATCTATCTATCTCATATCTATCTATCTCTCTATCCATCCCATATCTATCTATCTCATATCTCTCTATCTATCTATCTCATATCTATCTATCTATCTATCTATCTATCTATCCCATATCTATCTACCTCATATCTATCTATCTCATATCTATCTATCTATCTATCTCATATCTATCTATCTATCTCATATCTATCTATCTATCTCATATCTATCTATCTATCTCATATCTATCTATCTATCTCATATCTATCTATCTATCTCATATCTATCTCATATCTATCTATCCATCTCATATCTATCTATCTCATATCTATCTATCTCATATCTATCTATCTCATATCTATCTATCTCATATCTATCTATCTCATATCTATCTATCTCATATCTATCTATCTCATATCTATCTATCTCATATCTATCTATCTCATATCTATCTATCTCATATCTATCTATCTCATATCTATCTATCTCATATCTATCTATCTCATATCTATCTATCTATCTCATATCTATCTCATATCTATCTATCTATCTCATATCTATCTATCTATCTCATATCTATCTATCTATCTCATATCTATCTATCTATCTATCTATCTCATATCTATCTATATCATATATATCTATCTATCTCATATCTATCTATCTATCTCCTATCTATCTCATATTTATCTATCTATCTCATATCTATCTATCTATCTCATATCTATCTATCTCATATCTATCTCATACGGTATCTATCTATCTCATATCTATCTCATACGGTATCTATCTATCTAATATCTATCTATCTATCTCATATCTATCTATCTCATATCTATCTCATATCTCGTATCTATCTATCTCGTATCTATCTATCTCGTATCTATCTATCTCGTATCTATCTATCTATCTTATCTATCTATCTATCCCATATCTATCTATCTATCTAGCTCCTATATATTTATCTGTCTATCTCATATCTATCTAACTCATATCTATCCCATATCTATATATCTATCTATCTAATATCTATCTATCTATCTATCTATCTCCTATCTATCTATCTATCTATCTATCTATCTATCTCATATCTATCTATCTCATATCTATCTCATATCTATCCCATATCCTATCTCTATATCTAACTCATATCTCTCTATCCATCTCTTATCTCTCTATAATCTATCTATCCTTATTATAGGGCTTGAATGCTGCTCTTCTGTACTGACAAATTTACAATGTACCCAATAATTTTTTTCTCATGGATTTCTGACAGATTTTACTATGCATTTTCCGCAATTGACTTCCATGGAGGAAATCAAAATCTGCACTAAAATCCACAGAAAAGTTTAACCTGCAGTTTTAGAGGGGATTTTGCTGCCAATTTTATTCTGCAGTGGATCTACCCTGTGTGACCGGACTCTTACACAGGTAGAACAGTAGGGGAGAAAACAGGTGGGGAAATAATCTTTGCATAGTAATAGTCAAGCGTAGAAAAGACACCATAGTACCACGCTGTAGCTTCTGCATTTATACAAAGCCACTGACCTGCCTGTTTCCCCCTCCTTGACTATATTCACATAAGCTTTCACTCAGGGGCGTAACTATGGAGGGTGCAGAGGTAGCAATGGCTACCAGGCCCTGGAGTCTGTGGGGGCCCAAAAGGCCCTTTACAACATAGGAAACACCAGTATTATAAGTGGTACATGGTTAGGTGGGGGCCCCACTATAGATTTTGCACTGGGGCCCTGAAGCTGTACGTTACACCTCTGCTTTCACTCCTTATTTTTAAAACCATTGGACCCTCGAGATGTTGTGGGGCACCAAGAAAAGAGGACCAGTTCCCGAAATCCAGAACCCAATCTCACACAGGGGTATTCAGTCAATTGTAAATGGTTGTAGAAAAGCAGAACAGTGCATAATGTCCATTCCCTCAGTGACTTCCAGGGTTCGGGTGGAAATCATCCTGGTGGCCTTGTGTTCCCATCGTCATGTTATTGACCAATGTTTCTAGCAGTGTGTAGTCTACAAATGGAGCTTGAGTTGTATAATAACACATCAGCGTCTCCTCAACCTTAACGAGTTTCAAAGAGGACCCATCTCTTCAGGTGGCTAACCTCGACCCTACAATACCTCTGCTGCCCCTGACCACCATACATACATGTCAATCCCTCACACTCTGTCCCCTTCCTCCTCCATTGTCGATTGTAAGCAGGGGCGTAACTGTGGTTCTAAAAGTGGGGGTGTTGGGGGGTGACCCAATTTTCCCTTCTTCCCTATTCTTCCCTATCCCTCCTCCTTCATTTGCGTTCCCATATTACTTCCCCTCCCTGTTCCCATTCACTCTCCTCCTCTCGCCTGCATGTGAGCGGCCCACTCTAACCAGCTAATAGTGTCTGGCTGGACGCTGTGACTCCCCCACAGGTCCTGGTGGAGTCCTTATGGCAAACACTTTTGGTGTCAATCCGTAAGTTAGGAGGTAGCTCTCTAATTACTGAAGTTTTAGAGCGGACCTGGGACTAAAAAGCAGCTCTGGCAATGAAACCGAACCAGCGCACCTATAATATTACCCCCTCTAGATGGACATAAAAAACATTGCACAATGCAGCAAATTTCACTTAACCCCTCCTATCCCCCTGCCACTACTCCTTTACATGTGTAATATACACAACAGAATGAGAGAAAAAAATAAAAGAACCCAATCTCACTGTACCCCTAGGAATCACTTATGACACATACTGTACTCCAAATGAAATTACATTACTAACTGCACCGTACAAATGAATTGCACAGTGTACTCAAGAAATAATATCATTCACTGTACCCCAAAAATGTATTATATTACACACTGAACCCTAGAAATGAATTACATTACTCACTGTACTCAGAGATTACATTACACCATAACCCATAGATTACATTACTCACCGTACCCCAGAGATTCCATTATACACCATACACCAGATATTACATTATCCACTGTGCTCAGAGATTACATTACACCACATCCCAGAGATTACATTACTCATTGCACCCCAGAGATTATATTACACGCTGTACCCCAGGGATTACTGCATTACCCACTGTACCCCAGAGATTACCACATTACACACTGTACCCCAGAGATTACTACATTACACACTGTACTCCAGAGATTAGTTTACACACAGCACCCCAGATATTACTGCATTATTCACCGTACCCCAGAGATTAACATACACACAGCGTACAAAGAGATATTATATTACACCATACAACAGAAATTATTACATTACACCACTGTACCCCAGAGACTACATTAAAAGGTACCCAAGAAATTGTGTATAATATATAAACAAATATTGAAACACAAACACAATACACCACAGGGGTGGGTTCACATGATGGTTTTTTCGGCACTGACAGTGTCGAGTGCTTGTTGGAATTCGGCGCTTGCAAACGCAAAATTCCGACAAGCAAACGACCCAGACTGCCGAGGCAGATTTCTGCCCTCCTATCCATTAGTGCTGTTAGTGCATAAAAACACCTCGAAGAATTCTTTGTAAGGCCGCTGACAGTACGCGCGAAAATACTCAAGTAAAAAATCAGTTGTCACCTAACAACGACACTAATTTTTACATAGGGTAGTATGATGTAAATCAGGTTCCCTGCCGGATTGGAACCGCCTGGGTTTGAAGGCAATCCATCACTGAATACCATCCCAGAAATCAGCATTCATATCTTCTGCATGAATGTAACATTAAGGTACGTTCACAAGGCGTATAGCGGGGCGTACTGTGTGCTCTGCTATATGCCGGCTGTTTTAGAAGTATGCAGTTATCAGTCCGTACTTCTAAAATGCTGCGGGGCCAGCCCCATTCACTTTCATTTTCCCCCGCGCGTAAGTGCAAGAAAGACGTGCCATGGCTAGACACATGACTGTATAGTATATTCACATCTCACATATACAGTACATACCCTACTCACATGCACACACAATGCCTGGCACCCTTGTCCCCTCCTTACACTGTCTCATGTAGTCTGGTTGCATTTGCCATTCGTAAGAACATCCCTTCTTCCTTGATGAGGGCTGAGTCATAGGGAAGTGGTATATTGAGGGGAGGAAAGATACCTACACGACTGTGTCCGAACTGGTGGTTTGAAAGCCCACATAGGAATTTAACTTGGGGTTCCACCCTACTGTACATGAAAATATTACCGTCCTCTCAGATATAATGCACCCAATTTTAACCACATAATACAGTGTGCAGAACAAAGTATACTGTGTAGAACGCAATATCCAAGTGAGTCACATTCAGTCTGTCTCACTCAATTGTCACATCTAATATATCACAGACAACGTGGCTAGTAGTTCCACATCCATAACCCCCACCACAGCTCACAAACAATATCCCCCTCCAAGGTTTCCCTTGGTCCGCACCTCACCACCACTACAATAAACACCAACACTAAAGTAAAAGTGAAACTCTTATCACAGGAGTGAGTGTTCCCTCACTTTTACAATCAGGACAAGTGTATAAACGCTGCCACTATACCCGGCCGTATAACCTACAACTCTGCATATGGAGACACATAGTGAACTGACACTAGCTCGGGATCCACATCACATTACATTGAATACAGCAACTAATCATATTCATCTGCATTAGTTTCCACAACCGCCATTATGACTTTGTCCCGGCCACCACTCAACCCTAACAGAATTTACACACAAATATCTTAGAATCCCACTTTTCCAGCATCTCTTTAACCTATTTCCCCACCTCTGTACAAACTTCCCATGGGTGGGATAACGGGTACTAGCCATAAATTAGTAGTCTAGTACCTAAGGGTTGGAGGTTGGGGAGAGGACTAACCCCCTGGAGATAATGATACAACGATATGCTGCGCCCCTCATAACTATATTACCCGGTAGGTAGGCAATACTCTAGGTAAGTAGGAAAATGGGCAAGGCCCCAGGTAGCTAGTTAGGCTCTATTTTGGTACGTAGACCCGTTGGATAAGTTAGTAGGGCTGGCACCCGAAGTAGGTGGTTTGGTAGGCCCACGTAAGGTAATAAGTAGGAGGCCCACGGGTGGGGTAGGTGAAATAGACCGCCAAGTAGATAAGTATGCCCCAGTTAGGTGGCGGGCCCCCAGTTAGGTAGGCAGTTGGTAGGTGTGGCGAGTCTCATTCTTAGGCGGAGAGGTAAGTCAGGGCTCCCCTTTATATAGTAAGGCAGGTAGCCAGGTCCCCTTTTATATAGTACAGGTAGCATGGCCCCCTTTAGATAGTAGGCAGGTGAGCCAGGGCCCGTCCTTAGATAGTAGGCAGGTAGCCAGGGCCCCCTTTAGATAGTAACAGTATCCAGGGCCCCTCTAGATTTAATAGCAGGAAGTCGTGATGGAGGGCCCCCTCTAGATAATATGCAGTTAGCCAGGGCCCCCTTAAGAATAGTAGGCAGGTAGCCAGGGCCCCCTTTAGATAGGAGGCAAGGTAGGCCAGGTCCCCCTTTAAGATAATAAGGCAGGTAGTCCAGGGCCCCCTTTAGAAATAGGTAGGCATTAGCCGGTCCCCTTTATATAGTAGTGCATGTGTTCAGGGCCCCCTTTAGATAGTAGCAGGTGGTCAGGGCCCCCCCTTTAGATAGTATTCTGTGGTCAGGAGGGCCCCCTTTAGTATTTAGGCCAGGTAGTAAGGGGCCACCCTTTAGTATTTAGCCGGTAGTAAGGGCCCCCTTAATATTTAGCCAGGACGAGAAGCCCCCTTTTAGATTTTAGGGCAGGTAGCCAGACCACCTTAGATAGTAAACTCATTTGGTCAGGGCCCTCCTTAGATAGGTAGACAGGTGGTCAGGGCCCCCTTTAGATAGTACGCAGGTGTCAGGGCCCCCTTTAGATCGTACGCAGGTGGTCCGGGCCCCTTTAGATATACGAGTGGTCAGGGCCCCTTTAGTCTTTAGGCATGTGTTCCAGGGGCCCCCTTTAGTATTTAGGCAGGTAGTCAGGCCCCCCTTTATGTATATAGCCAGGTAGTCCGGGCCCCCTTTAGTATTTAGCCAGGTAGTCAGGGCCCCCTTTAGTATTTAGCCAGGTAGCGAGGGCCCCCTTTAGTATTTAGCAAGGTGGTCTAGGCCCCCATTAGTATTTAGCCAGGTAGTCCCTATATATAAAAAATAAACAAAAAACAACTTACCTTTCTCTCTCTCCCGGATGCACCGAGCTCCCCGTCGGCTTCTCCCCGTCGTGATGCTGTGATGTCATCGTGCCGCCTACGTCATCACTAGAGGCCGGCACCTGGTATGCTTAAGGCCTAGTACCTTAGGCTTACCGAGGTGTACAGCAGAGTGGAGCGCCTGCCTCGGGAAGCGAGGACATTAGTCCTCGACTCCTGGGCTCTGTCTCTGAATGCTCGAGACACAAGGTCCTCAGGCGTTCCAGGGACAAATTTTCGGCTGCCAGCCCCGGGTGAACGGCGGTACTAGCCTCCAGGGTCCACAGGAGCTCGGGGCCCACCGGGGGATCCACCGACTCCCCTGTGGACCAGTCTGAGCCTGTAAACAGATACAGAGTGTGGTGGACTCTGAGCAGCGTTCTGACTGGTGAAGAAGCCCCTGCTGACTCCTGCTCTACTAATCAGCTCTGCTCTCACTCTGCAATGACACTTGTGGCTGCTACCTACTCTACCCCCCCCCCCAAGATGCACAAAAATGTAAAAAGGCAAAGTTTAACTTCTTCCTCCTCTGTGCTCTGCTCCTCCCTGCACTACCATATACTCATGCTTTCATAGGATTATTTTTTATTGAAGTGGCTAAAAAGTGGGGGGGACCGTCCCCCACCCAGAAAAAAGTGGGGGGGGAACAGTCCCCTCCGTACCCCCCTAAAGTTACACCTATGATTGTAAGCTCTTGTGGACAAGGTCCTTTCTCCTTCTGTCCCCTTCCTCCTCCATTGTAGATTGTAAGCTCTTGTGGACAAGGTCGTTTATCCTCCTGTCCCCTTCCTCCTCCATTGTAGATTGTAAGCTCTTGTGGGCAGGGTCCTATCTCCTGTCCCCTTCCTCCTCCATTGTAGATTGTAAGCTCTTGTGGACATGGTCCTTTCTCCTTCTGTCCCCTTCCTCCTCCATTGTAGATTGTAAGCTCTTGCGGGCAGGGTCCTCTGTCCTTTTGTCCCCTTCCTCCTCCATTGTAGATTGTAAGCTCTTGCGGGCAGGGTCCTCCTGTCCATTTTGTATTCCTATCCCTCCTCCATTGTAGATTATGTAAGCTCTTGCGGGCAGGTCCTCTCATCCCGTCCCCTTCCTCCTCCATTGTAGATTGTAAGCTCTTGTGGGCAGGGTCCTATTTCCTGTCCCCTTCCTTCATTGTAGATTGTAAGCTCTTGCGGACAGGGTCCTCTGTCCTTCTGTCCCTTTCCTCCTCCATTGTAGATTGTAAGCTCTTGCAGGCAGGGTCCTCTGTCCTTTTGTCCCCTTCCTCCTCCATTGTAGATTGTAAGCTCTTGCGGGCAGGGTCCTCTCTCCTGTCCCCTTCCTCCTCCATTGTAGATTGTAAGCTCTTGCGTGCAGGATCCTATCTCCTATCCCCTTCCTCCTCCATTGTAGATTGTAAGCTCTTGCGGGCAGGGTCCTATCTCCTCCTGTCCCCTTCCTCCTCCATTGTAGATTGTAAGCTCTTGCGGCAGGGTCCTCTGTCCTTTGTCCCCTTCCTCCTCCATTGTAGATTGTAAGCTCTTGCGGGCAGGATCCTATCTCCTATCCCCTTCCTCCTCCATTGTAGATTGTAAGCTCTTGTGGGCAGGCTCCTCTTTCCTTCTGTTATTTAGTGCTTATTTTGTATTGGTCCTGGTCTTATATTATGTACCTGAACCCCTTGGCTTGTAGAGACCCATGGAATAAATGGCGCTCGATAATAAATAAGAATAAGAGCTTAGCGGCTGCTGACGAGCTGGCAGGGAAGGGATGCCGGATCCCTGGACTATTTTTGGAGTCTTTGATTGTAGATGGTTTGTTGCACGGTGTGAACGCGGTTCTGATATAGGTCAGAGCTGCGTCCTGCTGTAAGCACAGCATTCATCTCTCCCAGGCTGCTCTCATTCATCCAGCCACCCGGCTCTGCTACTTTCTGTGCTCTCCTCCAGTTCAGCCAATCAGAGGCCACCGTTTGCTTGTCTCCATATAAGGCCAAGAAGGAGCGAGGGAGTCCTGGCGGCCGGATTGTGAGCTCATGTCAGGGATTGCGTTACCTCATTATCATACGGCACAGTGGCACAGTCGCCAGGCGTCCCCGTGTGCCACCGCCGCCCCAAGCGCCCCCCTCCAGCCTGCGGGGCCATAGGGAACGTTTAACCCCCTCACCACCAGGACACCAACATCTTGCTCTAGCCACCCCATGTGTTTCATTATCACACATCTATCCATCTCATATCAGGGGCGTAACTAGAAGTCATAGGACCTCATAGCAAAATGAGATGGGGCCCCACCACCTAAGGAAAATAAATGAAAACTGCAGTATAAGTAGCAATAATTAAAGAGGTTGTCTCACTACAAGGATCGCTGCTTTTTATGTTAAAGATCTTGTAAAAACAAGTCACTTTGCAATATGTGTCCATTACCAGTATCCTACCTATTCCTAGATATCCCCTCTTGTATGGGCTGCATCAGCTCCTCAGGTCACTATAGCTACAGACCTGTTCGATCTCTCCTGATAGGCTGCCAACACTGGTTGCTATAGCTACAGACCTGTTCTATCTCTCATGATAGGCTGCCAGCACTGGTTGCTATATCTACAGACCTCTTTGATCTCTCGAAAGGCTGCCAGCACTGGTTGCTATATCTACAGACCTCTTTGATCTCTCGAAAGGCTGCCAGCACTGGTTGCTATAGCTACAGACCTGTTCTGCCTCTCCTAATAGGCTGCCAGCACTGGTTGCTATAGCTACAGACCTGTTCTGTCTCTCCTGATAGGCTGCCAGCACTGGTTGCTATAGCTACAGACCTGTTTGATCTCTCCTGATAGGCTGCCAGTGCTGGTTGCTACAGCTACAGACCTGTTCAATCCCTCCTGATAGGCTGATAGTGCTGGTCGTTATAGCTACAGACCTGGTGTCCTCAGCAGCTCATCACTGCAGACCAGTAGAAGCCAGTAAACAGGCCCCTGAATTCAAAATGAAACCAAGAAAACAGAACTGAAGTAAGATGAAATGATGACATGTAGTACTGCACTGTACTGAGGGGGGGCGCTTTTAACCGCCAAAACTGCATCACCTCACAATACATGAAAAACATACAGGACATGTAGTCCCGGGCACTGCACGAGAGAGACACATAACCCCAATCACTGCATGACCCTAATACATTAAAAGCAGTACGGGACAGTAGTACCGCACTGTACTGTAGAGAGGTGCTATAGACCACCAATCACTGCATGCACTTCACTAATACATGTAAGAGCAGTACAAGACATGTATACCTTTAATTGTTGCTATTTATGGCGGCATTATTTATACGTTTAATTATTGCTACTTACACTGCTGATTTGCTTAATTGTCATTAGGGGGTGTGGCCCCATCTCATTTTGCTATGTGGTTCTAGTTCCACCCCTGTCAAGACCTGCATGAGAGATGCGAGCGTCAGGGATCTCCTCTATTTGGTGCCAGTGTGAATGGTCTGCCAGCTACCCGTGTCGCTGTGTCTGGTTGTGCCCCGCTCAGTGTAACATTCCTCAATAAACACCCACATCTGTCGATCACAAGCTGCCGACTCACACAAAGCTTTATTTAGATGTTCACTCCTCTGCTGCGGCAAAGAAGCTCAGGAAGCCCTTAATTATAGCACTTCTTCCCGTGTCACGCCTACGCCCCGCAGGGATCCAAAACCGAGTCTCTAAAGAGGATCCAGCCGTATAAACAAGCGGTATCGTCTATGTCGGGAGACCGCTGGGGTTTTTTAGCCATTGTTCTCTACACTACAAAAGCCCTATGTGAGTTTTCAAGGGGAATTACTGGGATTACCTTGCCTTAAAGAGAAGCTCAGTACCAAAGGTGAGGGTGCGGGAGGACACTTTTATTAGGCCAGGCAGTAGATGTCATCATGTCTATACCCAGAAGTGCAGCTCATATTAAGAGCTTTCCCCCCTCTTGTTTCTTCAGATGTGGTAGGAACACAAAGCAGTGAATGCACTAAATAAAATGCTGACATTGCTGATCGACTGGTATAAAAGGTTCAAGAAGACCCAGTGATTTATGGATTATAGTGCCCCTAGTGGCAAAGCACAAAAATTACCGTATAATGCCATACATCATATTTGATTTAGTACCAACCCCTAAAGGGTTTAAAATATCAGACAAATATTATTACTATTATAGTTTCTTTTCCCTAGTTAGATGTATTTTTATGTGTTTTTTGTACTTTTTTTATTCTATTTAATTAGTTGCGGTTTTCCATTGGTGGCCCCCACATGTGATTTAATCAGTTTTGCTTTAAAAATAACAACGTCATCGCCCACTTTAGCACGAAAGAACCCGGTTCGAAACCTCAGTCCCCCCACAAGCATGCTTTTTTTCTGCTTTTCCATGCATGGGTTTTTTACGTTTTTTTATTTTTTTTAATTTTTTGCATTCAAAAAAAATATTTAATTTTTTTCATTACTTAGTGGTGGATATCGTAGCGGCACCTGGACTTTTTGCATTTTTTTTTGAACCACAAGGGGGTGCCTGCTTACCCCCTACCAGGACATTATCGTGCAGGGTGAATACCCTTTCCCTTGTTTTGCATAGCCAACATACATCGCCAAAAACCTTTTGGGGGGGTGTTAACACCATGCTGTGTTACAAAGGCTGCTCTTCACGGCCAGCTTCAGGCACCCATTTCCTGTTCAGGCTGTGGGCGGTTCTACAGCTTCAGGCTACCACTTCCTTTCAGGCATGGGCGGTTCTACACTTCAGGCCCCCCTTTCCTGTTCAGGCTTGGGGGGCTTCTACAGCTTCAGCTCCCACTTTCGTTCAGGGCGGGTGCTCTCAGCTTAGGCCCCACTTTCTGTTCAGGCTGGGCGGTTCTACAGCTTCGGGTTCCATTTCCTGTTCAGAGGGGGCGGTTTACAGTTTTCGCCCCACTTCCTGTTCGGCTGGGGGGTTTCACACTTCAGACTCCCACTTCCGGTCGGCTGGGGGGTTCTACAGTTTTCGGCTCCCACTTCCTGTTCAGGCTGGGGGGTTCTACAGCTTCGGCTCCCAAATTTCCCCTGTTAGGCTTGGGGGTCTACGTTTCCAGGCTCCCACTTCCTGTTCAGGCTGGGGGTTTCTCAGCTTCAGGCCCCCATTTCCTTTGTAGGCTGGAAAAGGTTAAACCGTAGGGCCCATTTCTCCCGGCGAAGGGGCTGTTTACCCTTTTTTTGGGGGGGGGGGGGGGGGGGATTAGGCCTTATTTTCTTAGTGCACCCCAATACCTTGCCCCAGTTTGCCAAAAACCCTCCATTCAGGATTTCTAACTCGGTCCTCCCCCTTCATTCTATGGGAGATCCCCACCACCTCTCCATTCATGTCTTGGAGTGTCCCGCCACCTCTCCATTCTGTCTATGGGAGGTCCCGACCAAACCCCTCCATTAGCCTATGGGGAGAGCCCCCCAAGACCCCCACCTCTCCTTGGGGTTTTTCCCGGGTTTTATGGGAGAGTCCCCCCCCAGCTCTTGTTTAGAAAGGGAGAGGTTTCGGGGCCCGTTTAAGAGATAGGTGTGGGTGCCAGAGGTGGAACCTGCACCTGTTAGACATTGATGGCATACCCTAGTAATATGATATCAATGTCTGAAGTGAGACAACCCTTTTAATATGCTCCAAGCCCTATAAGTAAGCGGAGTTACATAAGCTCTTTGTGTATACGTTTACAACCCTTTCTAAATAGCAGAGCAAAATGTTGTTTTACGAGCATGTGGGAGACACATGAGAAGGAGCCAGCGGCTGTGTGTGCTGTCTGCAGACACTTCTGCTGTCATCCTGACTGACCCTCACAGAGTCCCCATCTGGTGTAATAACTCTAATGCAACTGCACAATTAGTAACCTTTTGCTGGTTCCCGACTCCTGGAGACCCTGATCTCCATATGAAATATTGACCCAGCAATTTATTACTGCCTTAAACATGCTCTGCTGCACTCAGGCCTCTGCAGGCCACTGACTGACACCGGGTAATAAGATTTGCTATCAGAAGACACTGAACCCTCTTTCCAGTGGGCTGCCAATGACATCTATATAACCACATACACAGTTGAGTCACAAATTATAATGACCACTGCTAATCTCCAGTGAAGCCGGCGTGTACAGCTAGATGGCTGGGAGTGACTCCATAAGGTCTAGATAGGTTGTCACACGTATCTGGAGCCACGAATCCAACAACGGGTGGAAGGGGCCAAGAGCCAACCCACCATAGGGGGCCCCCAGTCGGAGGGGCCATAGAGCCAAAACCACCCTCCAGGGCCCACGCCCGGGGGGCCAAAACAACACCCCCAAGGGGCCCCCCAGCTAAAGGAGGGGCCCTAGAGCCAACACCACCATCCGGGGCCCCACAGTACAGGAGGGGGCCCTAGAGCCCAAAACCACCATCCCGGGGGCCCCCAGCTAAGGGGGGCCATAAGGCCAACCCCCCCATCCCGGGGGCCCCAGTCAAAGGGGCCATAGAGCCAAACCACCTCCAGGGGCTCCCAAGTGCGGGGGGCCATAGAGCCAACACCACCAGCCCGGGCCCCCCCCGCTGCTGGAGGGGCCATAGAGCCCCACCCATCCAGGGGCCCCCCAAACGTGGAGGGTCATAAACCAAAAAACCCCCATCCAGGGGCCCCACAGTGCTGGAAGACCATAAACCCCAAAACCACCCTCCGGGGCTCCCCACTGCTGGAGGGCCATAGAGCCAAACACCCCCCCACCCCCTCCAGGGGCTCCCACAGCTTGGGGGTCCATAGGCCAACACCACCCTCCAGGGGCCCCACACTGGGAGAGTCCATAACCAAACACCACATCCAGGGTCCCACAGCTGCTGAGGGTCATAAAACCAACACCACCCCCCAGGGGGCCCCCCAGCTGCTGGAGGTCCCTAAGCCAACACCCCCCAACCCGGGACCCCACAGCTGCTGGAGGATCCATAAGCAAAAATCACCCCCAGGGGGTCCACAGCTGTGGAGGAGCCAAGAGCCAACTACCATCCCGGGGCTCCACAGCTACAGGAGGGGCCATGAGCCAAACCCCACCCTCCAGGGGCCCCACAGCGGGTGGAGAGTCCATGAGCCCCCCACCACCCCCAGGGGGCCCCACAACTGCTGGAGGATCCATAGAGCCAACACCACCCCTCCGGGGCTCCCCCAGCTGTGGAGGGGCCATAGAACCAACACCACCATCCAGGGGCAAAACAGCTACAGGAGGATCCAAAGAACCAACACCACCATCCAGAGGCTCCACAACTGCCGGAGGGTCCATAGAACCAAGACCACCATCCAGGGGCCTAACAGCTACAGGGGGTCCTGAGCCAACACCCCCCATCCAGGGGGCCCCCCACTGCTGGAGGGGCCATAGAGCCAAAAATTACATCCCGGGGCCCCCCACTGGGAGGGGCCAAAGAGGGCCAAAACCACCTCCCGGGGCCCCACAGCTGTGGGAAAAGCCATAGAGCCAAACCACCATCCAGGGGCCCCCCCAGATGCGGAGGGTCCATAGGCCAACACCACCCTCCAGGGGCCTAACAGAAGGAGGGTCCATAGACCAACACCACCCTCCCGGGGCCCCCCCAGTGCTGGAGGGGTTTTAGCCAACACCACCATCCATGGGCCCCACAGTGCTGGGGGGGGCCAAAGAGCCAACACCACCACCAAAAGGGCCCCCCCAACTGTGGAAGAGCCAAAGAGCCACACCACCATCCAGGGGCCCCACAGCGGGTGGGGGTCCCCTAGAGCAACCCACGATCCCGGGCCTAACAGCTAAAGGAGGGTCCATAAGCCCAAAACCCCCATCCAGGGGGCCCCAACTGCTGGGGGGCCATAGAACCAACACCCCCATCCAGGGCCTAACGCTACAGGAGGGGGCCATAGAGCCAACACCACCATAGGGGGCCCCCAGCTGTGGAGGGGCCCTAGACCCCAAAAACCATCAGGGGCCCCACACCTGGGGGGGCCAAAGAGCCAAAAACCACCATCCGGGGCCCCCCCCTGTGGAAGGCCAAAAAGCCAACAACCATCCCCGGGGGCCCCCCGCTCTGGAAGGGGGAAGAGCCAAAACCACCATCCAGGGGCCCCCAGCTCGGAAGACCATAGGCCCAAAACCACCCTCCAGGGTCCCCACAGTGCTGGAGGGCCTGGCCAACACCACCATCCCGGGGGCCCCACAGCTCGGAGGGACCTAAGCCAACACCACCATCCCCGGGCCCCCCTGTGGAGGGCCATAGAGCCCAAAACCCCCTCCAGGGGGCCCCCCCAGCTGCTGGGGGCCAAAGAGCCCAAAACCACCATCCAGGGCCCCACACTGCTGGAGGGCCATAGAGCCAACACCCATCCGGGGCTCCACAGTGTGGAGGGGCCTAGAGCCAAAACACCATCCCGGGGGTACGCTACGGGGGGCCCTAGAGGCCAACACCCCATCCGGGGGGCCCCAGCTCTGGGGGCCATTGGGGCCACACCACCCCTCCCGGGCCCCAAACTCGGAGTTTTCCCTAGAGCCAAAACCCCCATCCAGGGCCCAAAACTCTACCCCCTAAAACCAACACCAACCCCCCTCCCCCCCGGGCCCCCAAACGCTACAGGGGCCCAAAGAAACCAACAACCCCCTCCAGGGCCCCACATGCCCGGAGGGTCCCCAAAAACCCAAACCCCCATCCAGGGGGCCAAAAGCTCGGAGGGCCCTAGAGCCCCAACCCACCATCCGGGGGGCCCACAGTCTGAGGGGCCCTAGAGCCAAAAACCATCCAGGGGGCCCCCCCCGCTGGGGGGGCACAGAGCCAACACCCCCAACCAGGGGCCCCCCAAACTGCTGGAAAAGGCCATAGAGCCCAAAACACCATCCAGGGGGCCCCACAGTGTGGGGGGGCCCAAAAGCCAAAACCACCTCCAGGGGGCCTAAAGCTAAGGAGGGTCCTAAGCCAACACACCCTCCAGGGGCCCACACTGCTGGGGGGCCCCTAGACCAACACCACCATCCAGGGCCCCCCAGCGCTGGGGGGGCCAAAGAGCCAAACCACCATCCGGGGCCCCACAGCGCTGAAGAAAACCAAGAGCCAACACCACCATCCGGGGCCCCCGCATGGAGGGTCCCTAGAGCAACACCCGACCAGGGGCCCCACGCTACAGGGGGGTCCATAGAGCCAAAAAAACCCCCATCCCGGGGGCCCACGCTGCTGGAGGGCCATAGAAACCAAACCCACCAGGGGCCAACAGTCGGAGGGGCCATAACCCAAAACCACCCTCCGGGGGCCCACAGCTGCGGAGGGGCCATAGGCCCAAAATTACAAACCGGGGCCCCCAGTGTGGAGGGGGCCCAAAAAGCCAACACCACCCCCCAGGGCCCCCCAGCTGCTGGAAGAGCCATTTGACCAAAAACCCATCCCGGGGGCCCCCCAGCTGCTGGAAGGCCAAAAAGCCAACACCACCCTCCGGGGCCCCCCAGTGTGGAGGGTCCAAGAGCCAACACCACATCCAGGGCTACAGTCAGGAGGGTCCTAGAAAACCAATAGGGCCCCAAGTGCTAGAGGGGCCAAGAGCCCAACACCACCAATCCCTGGCCCACAGTTCTGGAGGGGGCCTGGCCCCCACTTTCGGGGGCCCTAACAGCTACGGAGGGGCCTAGACCCAAAAACCAATCAGGGGCCCCAAGATGCTGGGGGTATAGGCCAACACCAATAGGGGCCTAAATAGCTCAGGGGGGCCATAGAGCCAAACCACCACAGGGGGCCCCCACAAAACTGCTGGAGGGGATAGAGAACCCCATCCCGGGGCCCAAGCGGGGAGGGGCCAAAGAGCCAACACCACCATCCGGGAAGAAAGGCTGAGCGCAAGAGTCATGTGCAGTGTGTACAGTCATGTAAAGTAGCAGTAGGATGGGCCCCAAAATTCAAGTCCTTGAAGGGTCCTAGGCCCCAAGACTCTAAGGAAATAAAAAACAAAAAACAAAACTCGTACTCATCCTGTACCGACATTCGTTCTAGCAATGTGCTTGCCAGTCCTTTCTCCAGGTCTTCTAGCTTTAAGTGGTCATTTTCTACTTATTGCAGCCTTGTATGGCCACAGCAGTGACCTGACATTGCCCAAGGTCACTGTTCGGAGCCTTCACTTCTGATCTGGCAATGTCACATGACTGGTAGGGGACCGGCATACACTCCTGTGGAATGAACGGTAACCCAAAGGTTTTTTTTTTTTTCATTCTGTACCATATTGTCACTTAAAGGGGTCTCACTACAAAAATGTAGGGACAGGTATTTGAAGACTCTCTCCAAATATGTTGCTTTGTTGAGGAGATGAGAGATTTTATCTGCTCTGAGTGCACAGGTCGGCTTCTGAGAGCGGGGAGTGATGTCACCAAAGGTCGGCGCACAGGACGCTGGCAGCTTGAGAACAGAGTGTGTCACCTCTAACAAACAAAGGAGACTACTTGTTTACTTTGAGCTCTGAAGCTGTCTGCTTTATAGATAAAATCTCCTGCTCTCATATCAGTGCAATTAGAGCTGTGATTACAGAGCTGATATGCTAATCACTGCTATAGAACCACCCACAACATTACTAGGAAGAAACGGGAAGCATGAATCTAAGGCTATGGTCACACGGCTTAAACTGGGACATATCTCGCCGTACTGCGCTAAATACGGGGCAAGATATGTCCCAGTCATTACGGTAATTCACAGTTCTCATAGAAACTTGGAAACCCCTCCCCCCCGCTTGGACAATCCCCCGCGCGGGGAGATAAGGACACTCCATTACTGTGTCGAATACGGCCCTATAATGAATGTTATGGAGCCGGGCGGGCTGCCCACAAAACCCCCCCCCCACCTTGCCGCGGGGAGTCGGCGTGAGCTCCCGAAATCCCCTAATTCGGGGCATGTGAACCCCCCTAAAGCTGCTTGGGCCCATGAAAAACCAGTGGGGACATCCTTTTAAAAAAGGGGAGGAGGACAACTTCGTTAATGCAGGAATCCCACCCACACACCATACTTTACACTGCAGATATGACTATCAAAAATTGGTTACATGGGTTGATTGGTTTTATAGGTCAAATTTGGGTTGTTTAGGGAGTTTGATTGGTTGTATAAAAAAATTTGATTGGTGCTGGGGTCTATTGGTGCTATGAGTTCTGTTTGTGCTAGGTGTGATTGGGTTGCTATGGGCTTGTTTGGGGGTTTATGAGTTGATTGGTTTTGTATGGGTTTCTGTTTGGTGGCTAGAGCTCTGATTGGTTGTAGGGGCTTGATTGGTTTTTGGGCCCTATGGGTCTATTGGTTGGTATGAGTTCTATTGGTTGTTAGAGCTCTGTGGTTGCATGGGCAACAAAAACGTCAAATGCTAGACCCGTTATCATACATAAGGCCCGTGGAGTTCTCTACACAAATGTTCCCCTCTCATCCAGCGCTAAAACATCCAAACCCTAGCCCAAAATTTGGATGAAATGGATAAAACCTACTGCTGCCGTTCTACACCAAAGGAGCTCTATTCCCAGCAGACGAATAAGTCTGCCTCCCTCTCCTTTTTCTTCCTCTCCGCTCTTTGTTCTGAATGAGATTCAATTCAGCCGGGTATCTGTAATCTACAGTGAAAAGCTTTTATCCATCTGAAAGGTTGATTGGAAGGTTAAGGCTTGATTCTCCTCAGATATCAGCAAGGCTCAAATAGCCGCGCCACTGGTGCAGTATCCTCTCCACCCTCCAAAACAAAATGCATTTGCCGTTGCTGTGCAGATAAAGGGTGGATTAATGAAATGTTGTGTAACACAGCAGCAGAGAGAAGATGGAGTGAGGTCTAGCAGTTATAGTGGTCGGTCCTATGTCATTGAGTATTCATAAGGATCAAAATGTCCATTTCTAGGTTTTCCACAAGTGCTTAGACATCATAAACTCACCCCTTAGTGCAGGCGTCTCCATCCATCCTCAGGCCCCCCAAAAGGTTTGTTTTCGGTTCCCACAGAATGCACGACCATAATGTATCCCTGTGAGACTGCACTACCAAATGATATCATCTGTGCAGACTGCACTGACCTTAATGATACACCTGTGCAGATGCACTGCCCCCCTAAATTATATCACCTGTGCAGACTGCATGACCAAAATTTATTCACTGTCCCAGACTGCACTGACGTAATGATAGATCAATGTTTGCGACTGCACGTTGACCTAATGTTCATCATATCACCCCTGTGCAGAGCTGCTCTGACCATAATGTCATAGTCCAGTCAGGTCATTGTTTTCAGGCTATCGCAGAATGCACTGACCATAATGATTTTCACCTGTGCAGAGTGCACTGACCATAATGTTAAAACCTGTGCAGACTGCACTGACCATAATTGATATCACCTGTGCAGACTGCACTGACCATAATTATATTACCTGTGCAGACTGCACTGACCATAATTATATATCACCTGTGCAGACTGCACTGACCATAATGACATCACCTGTGCAGAGTGCACTGACCATAATGATTATCACCTGTGCAGACTGCCACTGACCATAATGATATCACCTGTGCAGAGTGCACTGACCATAATGATATCACCTCCGCAGACTGCACTGACCATAATGAAATCACCTCTTCAGACTGCTGTGACGATATTGTTTGCAGCTGGTCAGACTGCACTGACCATAATGATATCACCTGTGCAATGCTAAGAAATGACAAAAAAACATGACCTGGTGGTGGGTTTTGAGGACTGGAGTTGGGTACCCCTGCCTTAGTGGATGCCTGCATGAGTTTTTATGGTGACTCTAAGTGGGTTTTACTCTGCAGAATGGAGAGAGAAAAAATCACCCCCATAGAGCAGCTATGAGTAAGGACTATGTCTGAAACGCGTTAGATGTTTGGTTTTTTTTTTAACTGTACGGTTTTTTCTTTATGTAGTGCTGAGTTTGTTTAAAATTTTGTGTTAGGGTGAGTTCACACAGCGTATAGCGACACATATTTGTGCGCACCGCTATACATGTGCTGTTGAAAGTACAGCTCTTTCAGTACGAATGATTCTGTAGTAGTATACCACTCAAATCCAAGCTGCTATATAGAGCTGCCTTCTCAGCTCTCATGCACCTTATGTCCCAATAATAGCAAGCTTGATCCAATATCTTTATATTGCAAAATATTTATTTAAATATATCCATTTACTTCAGGACAGACATTTAAAAAGTTCATCTAATGATAGAAAAAATGAGTAGTGGTATACTTAAGCTTTGAAGTCCGGTTTTCAACTTATTGTCGGCGGCAGTTCACTCATTCAGAGTAGCAGAGGAGATGCTGACATGAAACGAGCTGCACACTCGATCGGCAGCATTTCGAAGGACTCCGCCTTCTTTCTCAAGCAATATTATTGGGACAGAGAGCACAGTTCGCCATCCACTATTCCTTTTCCTGTCGGATTATTATAGCACTCTTTACAGTATTTGCGGGGCGTATTTCGGGTACATTGTAGTGCAATGGCGTACTTGTGCTCCTGCTCCTTACTCACATCTCCACGCTCCTGCTTCCCTGCACATCTCTACTTACATCTGCATGTATGCTCTGTGAAAGTTAAAGGGAACCTGTCGCATAGTTTTTGCCCCCCTGGCTGAGAGCAGCACAAGCCAGTGTCAGACCTGCTTTTCCCAGCTCTGTGTCCCTTATTCTGTAAGATGCAGCAGTTTTAGAGCATTTACCTCTTAAATCTTATTCATGAGCAGGTGTTATCCCCGCCCACCAAAGGCTAGCCCCGCCCACAGACAGTTATTCACATGTTTCTAACTATTCAAAGTAATAGGTTTGTGGGCGGGGCTAGCCTCCGATTGGCCGGGTTTGACAAAAACTGACTCTTTGAAGGACTCTTCTGGCTGAAAACTGCAGATTTGAGCATTAAATACACGAAAACTCCAGCATCTTACAGAATAAGGGGCACAGCGCTGGACACAGCAGGTCTGACACTGGCTTGTGCTGCTCTCAGCCAGGGGGGCAAAAACTATGCGACAGGTTCCCTGTAAAATGCCAGCACACCGGTAATTGTCTAGCTGCCGGGCGCTGACCCTATATCCTCTGCGCTCCCTGCCAGATCTATTGTGCCCTGTACCGTAGAGAAAGCGTTTAATTGTGTTTATGTCCAGTGGTGTATTTGACCCTTGCCTTCGTTCACTAACCACGTTAGTCTGCTGCCTGCCTTGACCTTTCTGCCTGTTCCCGACTACCGATTTTGTACCACACTGCACCCCGGCTCTCACCACAAGCAAATCATGTAGCGAGCTGGATGTCTCCTGCCGCATGAGTCCAACCTACCATACGGAGGGCTCTTGTGATAGCCGGCAGGCACCTTAGACTCTGCTACCTGACGTAGCTTACACCACTGCTTGCGGTAGTCCAGAGGATCCACATCCTAGCCGTCCTTACACTGTCCACTCCTACCCTTAGGGCTTGATTGCAATGCATGTCATATAAATATCTCCAGTAGATACCACTGTATAAGCATACAACGGCATCCATAACCCATTGGGTCCCATGTAGAAAAAAAAATCTACTGTAAGGTATGCAATTTTTTTCTGGATACAACTGTGCAGTCGTCTATGTTATTCTGTCAAGAACCCCCAAAAACCTTTCCTAACAGGCCACGAATGGGGGCTTCTAGATACGCTCATCAAATACACTGTGCGTATCCCCAGCATAAACGTTACGGTACGCAACAGAAGCAATAGGGACATAGCCTAACACAGGTTGTAATATAGAGAGGCGTGTCATGCGATTGTTCCTCTCTCAATAAGTCTTGTGTGGGTGGTATAATTGACCTAGGCAAAGCTAAATATGAAGCGTTTTGTGGAATTAATGAGGCTTTAAGCTCATTTTACTGGTAACCATGGGAACTGTCCATAACTTAGTGGCCCAAATAAATAGACAAAATAAGTTATGAGGATAAAACAGACGTGAGAGGCAGATGAGCACTGGCCTTATCCACATCCGTATTAGGAGGTCAGGAAATATTACTGTCCAGCATCGCATCGTTGGTTCTGTCCCAGAGGCGGCACCGGATCTGTTAAATGACAGACACCTACAGCATCCGACTGACCCTATCGACTATAGTGAATTATACTGCAATACTAGTGTATTGCAGAATACTATACATTAACCCCATTTCTGTTAAAGGGGTTTTGTCACAATCTCATTTCATACCTCTGCATCCAGCTCTTCAGCTCTGTGTGCTCAGAAGGAGGCGTGTGTGATTTTTTTTTTAATTGCAGGATGACATCACCAGGCCTTTCCTCTCTTTAGTCAATGAAAGGTCTGTCTATGTGTAGAATTGTAAGTAGCTACATTGTAGCTCAGGTAAAAACTTTTGCCTCCAGGCACAAGGGTCCTCAGTTCAACTCCCTGCATGAACCAAACCTGTGGATTTTCTTTCTCTTTATCAATGCACAGACCTGATTGAGGTTTAATTTTTTTTTTTTTTTTTATTGTCTTTATTTGGACCAACAAGTAAAAAAATACAAAGCGTTATGAAGTTTTTCACAATCCACACTCAAGGATAACATCAAGTATGTCATAAAATAACAAATTCCAAACATGTGTCCTTGATTTTAACATATAAATATGTAGTCATGCAAATCCGTGGTCCCTTTTTTCACTTTTCTTACTTAGTAAACTGTTAAACATGTAAACCTTTACCCCTTTGATGTGTTTATATTGGTGTACATAGCATCATAGTTGATTACAAAGCAGTCCCCTACCCGCCCCACCCCCACCCCCCTATCCAGTCTCGTCCGGGTCCCCCCCTCCGCACGCGCCCGCCCGCCCCTCCCATAGATCCAGTGTATCTGTATCTGTTGGGATATGCCTCGTCATCAGATACAGACCAATAGGGTGACCTCATCTCAAGCGTCACTCTACGGATATGCGTTTATACTCACTGTCATCTTCATAGAGTAAGAATTAGAAATCCAGCAGGGGTGCTAAACCATCCCTTGCTATGGGTTCCCCCATCAATTGCCCACGTGCGCACACCGTGAGGGGTTCTGCGCCCGCAAGCTGCTGCCTTAAGAACCAAGATGTCATTCCAAAACAAGAATATAATTTCTGCCTAACCCCGTGTGGCATGGTCTCCATAAATTTCCCCCAGAGGCGGAAAAACTTTCCTACTCGTTTCTCCTTGTGTTGCATAGCCTCCACCCAATCCATTCTAAATAGAAAAGTACATTTCTCCATAAATTGCATGAAAGTCGGACTAATGGGTTGCAGCCATAATTGGAGTATTGTTTTCCTGGCTGCGGCCGATAAAAAATGTAAGAGCTGCACTTCCCTGTTTGTAAAGGTGGATGATCCCCCGTCCTCAAACCCGAACATGGCCCATGGTGCGCTTAGACTAAACGAGGACACCAAGTGTCTTTGAATGAAGGTGGTTATGGTTTCCCAATATTGTTTGATCCCAGGGCAAGCCCACAGGCAGTGAAACAGGTCTGCCGCCGGGGAGCCACAGCGAAAATATCCAACTGGCAAATTTTCCCATGCGATGCCCTCTCAGTGGTGTCAGGTACGCGTTACGTGCTATTTTAAGATTCATCTCTGCATAGCGGGTCGAGGGGAGAAATTTATGGGCCCTAGAGAGAGTAGTTATTATAAAATTTGGTGTGAATTTCGGATCGCTTACTGCCCATCTAGCAAGTTGTGTAGGGGTATCCTCATACGCCAGATTTCCCAGTAGAGTCTGTAAATCTGTGATAGGTGTCTCCGTCTGGTCGGAGGTTTGAAGATAGTCCTGCCAAAGTCATCGTCCCAGTCTGCGTCTGTCAGTAGTCTCAAGACCCCCGTGCAGTAATGGTTCGCCTGAAGATAATTGAAGAAAGGTATCACTATATGCGGGATAATCCCCTGTAATTCTCCTATCGTATACGGTGAACGGGTTCGGGGGTTTATCCAATCCTCAAGGGTCTTCAGGCCCATGTTGTATAACCTTCGGAAAGTACCATGAGGTTTTCCGTCCTGAAACTCCGGGTTATGGATCAGTGTCCGGTGTAACGAGAACCGAGGTGAAAGCTTTCTGAGGGCCCTCATCTTATTCCAGGCTCTCCAAACTGGCATCAACAACGGATTGACACATACCTCTGCTGGGATCTGGCTGTACTGTAAGTGTACAAAGTCCATGGGGGAGATGTTAGGAAGGAACAGTCCCTCCAACGAGCTACTAGCGAACACTTCCGTGCCCTGCTTCCAGTCCGCCAGGTACCGGCCTAGCGCTGCCAGGCAATAATGTCTAATACTTGGGAACCCAAGGCCCCCGTTCGTTTTGGGTTGACAGAGTAGATGCAAAGGTATGCGCGCCCTCTTATTGTGCCAGATGAACGCCCGGTAAAGGGCATTGATTAATTTTTCATCCTTAGGTCTGAGATAAATTGGTAGCATTTGGAGCAGGTATAATAGCCGCGGAAACTCCACTATTTTTATAAGGTTTGCCCTCCCCATAAAATTTAGCATGATATTCTCCCAGGTTTTCAGTGTTCGTGTCGCAGTTGAGATGTACCTTTTCAGGTTGTCCTGGTATATATTCGCTGGGTTTCTAGTAAGTGAAATGCCTAGGTATTTTAACGAGGATGTGCACCACCGTATGCCGAAGGCAGCTGACCATAAGGGCTTGGCGGGGCCCTTCAAGAGAAGACCATCGCTTTTATCCACATTTATCTCGTATCCCGAGAGGCGCCCCCTATCTCTTACCACTTCCAGAATGCGGGCCAGGTTTTGTTTTGGGTTGGTTATCATTAATAGCAAATCATCTGCGTATGCGGTGAGTTTTAATGACCGGTTGCATTTAGTTATGCCCTGAATGGATGTTTCCTGTGAGATATAAGAGTGGATCAATTGAAAAATTGAACAGGATGGGCGAGAGTGGGCAGCCCTGTTTCACCCCTCTAAAGAGGTCAACCTGTGGGGTTGTATGGCCATTTAAGATTAGTGCAGTGGAACAGTTAAGGTGGAGAAGGTCTAAGAAATTCAGGAAGACAGATCCGAACCCCCTCCGTACCATTGTAGCATTCAGGTAAGGCCATGAAACCTTGTCGAAGGCCTTCTCAGCATCCAGGCTTAACAGCATGGACACTGGATGACCCGACTCCTGGGCCGCTAACATCGCCGCCGTCGCTACTCTGACATACCGCACCGAGTGACGATCTGCCACAAAACCAGACTGATATGGATGAACGATACTCGGTAAAAATTTTTGGAACCTATTAGCTATGATCTTTGCCAATAATTTATAATCCAAATTCAATAATGAAATTGGTCTATATGAGGTGAGGAGGGTCGGATTCTTCCCTGGTTTTAGTAGTAACGTCGTTTTGGAATCAAAGAAGGTGGGCACCTCTCGGGATCTTATGTAGATGTCATTAAATAATGTGGTCAAGTAGGGGGTCACCTCGGGTTTCAGGATCTTATAAAATTCGGCCGAGAAGCCGTCTGGGCCTGGAGCCTTACCACTGGCCGAAGACGAAATAGCTCCCCTTACTTCCTCCTCCGTAATTTCGAGGTTTAATTTTTAATTTATTTGCACTTTGACTAATTACTAAGAAGCACAGAGGACGGGAGTAGAGTGACAGCACCTGGGGTTTGAACACTCAGTAGCTGCCTGAGAGGAGAGGTGATGTCAGAGCATGTGTGAACAGGACTGAGGAGCTCACAGCCCTGGTCGTATCCCCTGGAGACGAGCTGTAAACAATGGATCACTAAAGGAGCAGCTAAAACAAAAACGGTGCAGAATGTTTAAAAATGATGAATGGTGAAAATGTTTATTATTTAATTTACAAACTTCCCACGGCAATTTTACTTCGTGGCAAAACCCCTTTAAGAGAAGAAGGAAGATTGTAGGTCTGGGAGTCAAGCCAATCAATCAGAACCCTACAGTCACATGGCTAAGGGGGCCGACCAGGTGATAGATGGTGGCTCCCCTCCTTTACAATGGGTTGGATGCCCTGTACAATACACAGTGCTTGGCCACTGATGGTGGGTGTCAGCTGTAAACACCAAGATGGTGACGTCACTCTCTGCTGTGTCTCACAGAAGCTTGTTGATCTTTCTTAGTGAGAAATATTAACCTTTTAGAGCTCTGTAGACTTCTGCCCTGCTGTTAAGACCCCTCCATCCCCAATGTCTCTCTAACAGGCTCAGTTAGGACTAGCAAACCTGAAATGTCTGTTACTGCTGTAGGAACACCCACAGCCTGAACAGGAAGTGGGAGCCTGAAGCTGTAGAAATGCCCACAGCCTGAACAGGAAGTGGGAGCCTGAAGCTGTAGAACCAACCAGAGACTGAACAGGTAGTGGAAACCTGCAGCTGTAGAACCGCCCACAGCCTGAAAAAGAAGCGAGAGCCTGAAGCTGTAGTAATTCCCACAGCCGGAAAAGGAAGTAGGGGCCTGAAGGTGTAGAATCGCCCACAGACTAAGCAAGAAGTGGGAATCTGCAGCTGTAGAACCACACACAGCCTGAACAGGAAGTGGGAGTCTGAAGCTATAGAACCGCCCACAGCCTGAACAGGAAGTAAAAGCCTGAAGCTGTAGAACCACCAACAGGCTGAACAGGAAGTGGGAGCCTGAAGCTGTAGAACCAACCACAGGCTGAACAGGAACCCTTTTAATGGCCCACAAAGGATTCTGCGCATCTTGAAAGACCACTGCACATGACACATAGATATCCTGGTGTGAAGCAGAATGGGTTAGTATCGTGTCTCCTTCACCACAGTTTATATGTGTGTATTTCGGTCTCGGGCGGGGGGATTATCATGTTATAAGCATGTAAATCAAGTGGGCAATGGAACTCACCGGACCCTGGAATGACACTTCTCTCTAGGTGCCGGACCTTTCTAGAATAGACACCCTCAGTGCACATGATAATTTGGGTCGCAGACTGATAAGCCGCGCTTCTCAATTTACAATTTCTCAGCGCGATAGAAGAAGATTATATATCTGCATCTAATTAACACATCGGTGCAGGGAGGAGGTGACAGCTCTTTCCCAGTATACAATTAATTTTGCATAGTGGAACAAGCGGCTGAAAAGCTGCACTTTCTGTACTCGGGTTTAACCCTCTGTGCACTTACCTGCTGTTTATAAACTTATACTTTCCAGCAAAATCAACTATACTAACCATATTGACAAACCGCAAAGCGGATATATTACAGCTGGATGTAGCAATTTCTGTAGGGAGCTCTTTGATTTTTAAGGGTATATTCACACGGCTTATTTTGAAGGATAATTGCGCACATATTTCGCCGCGTATTGTGCTTTATATGCGGTGAAATGCGTGCCGCAATTCCGATAATCCATAAATCTCATAGAGAGCTGTGGATTACACGTCGTCCCCCCGCGCGTTCAATACGATCCTATTGTACGCGCGCGGGGAGAATTGACATGTGAATTGTTAGCACCGAATACGCGCCGCTGACAAATGCATGTCTATGGGGTCGGCCCCCTGTGCTCTTTAATTACGCGTGGTTCCAAAACACACGGTGTATTGCGGCGCGTACTATACGCACCGCAATAAGCCGTGTGAACATACCCTAATAATCTAATGACCACAGTGATGACCCAAAGGTCACGGAGATGACAACCTGACAATCCCATTGTTTCCCTTGGGATCAGCAGTTCCTTGGTTGCCTGGCGGCTGTTTACCTCCCTGACACTACTGAAATAACATTTCTATGTGGACCTCTGGGAACAATAAGAAGTATGATTATTATGATATAATTTCTGATCTCTATTGGCTTGAGCAGCTCAGCTTCTCTGCTCCTGTGTCCCTATAACAACACTTCTTGTGCTATGATCGTTCAGGGTTATCAAAGTGACAATAGGTGTCTCCAAATGTGCCCATGCACCTCAGACAGCTGTTGGCCAAATGCTTGTTCAGCTGACAGCTATTCCTCCTGACCCTCTCTATACATGAATGCTTGGCCAAGTGTATGTATATTCTCAATTGTGTGAATAAGCTACTCCCAGACACTCTAGTGGTGATCTACCACATCTCCCATATTAAAGGGGTTTTGCCACGAAGTAAAATTGACGTGGGAAGCTTGCAAATGAAATAATAAACATTTTCACCATTCATTATTATTAAAAATTCTGCACCGATTTTGTTTTAGCTGCTCCTTTAGTGATCCATTGTTTACAGCTCGTCTCCAGGGGATACGACCAGGGCTGTGAGCTCCTCAGTCCTGGTCGCACATGCTCAGACATCACTTCTCCTCTCAGGCAGCTACTGAGTGTTCAAACCCCAGGTGCTGTCACTCTACTCCCGTCCTCTGTTCTCCTTAGTAATTAGTCAAACAATGCAAATAAATAAAAAATAAACCTCAAAGAGGTATGTGCATTGATAAAGAGAAAAAAAACACAGGTTTGGTTCCTGCAGGGATTTGAACCTAGGACCCTTGTGCCTGGAGGCAAAAACTTTACCTCTCAGCTACTCACAATACTTTGCATAAACAGACCTTTCTTTGACTACAGAGAGGAAAGGCCTGGTGATGTCATCCTGCAATTCAAACAAATCACACACGCCCCCTTCTGAGCACACAGAGCTGAAGAGCCGGATGCAGGAGGTATCAAATAAGATCGTGGCAAAACCCCTTTAATATCCAGCATGCACGATCCTTTCTTCCCCCAACATTTGCTACTGGAATAGAGTTGGGACGCCCCCATACTCATCTGATAATCAGCCAGTCCCATCAAAATTGGCAAGTTCAACCCACATTTATTTAAGGGTATGTTCACACAGCGTATTTTGAAATACGTGCTGATATATGCCCAAAACAATGTCCAAAACAGTTCTCATAGACTGCAATGTAAAACAGGCGCCGTCATTCAGCTGATGCATATTTTACTCTCGTAATTTTCTCCGCGCCTGAAAAGAGTTGACACGTCTGAAAACTGTCTGGGTGTAAGACTTTCTTTGCTGCCCATAGCAACCAATCAGAGCTCACAGCGACCAATCAGAGTCCAGCTTTCAGTTTTCCACAGCAGTATATGAAATTAAAGGGGAGCTCCGATTGGTTGCTATGAGCAACAAAGTATTAGACCTAGACAGTTTTCATCCATGAGGCCATAAAGCCTCTTTGTTTGTTTAACAGTCACTAGGAGTATTTTGTGTTTGTTGTATTATGCTCATATACTCCTGTGAAGTTGTATCAAAATCTTTTTAGGGAAATTGTGTTATTTATATTTTTGGCATCCATTTATAGGGCACTGTATATATATATTCTTATTGTAGGGTACATTAGGATCTGTTAGTTTAGGGTGGGGGCGCCCTTCTAAGGGCGGTTTCTCCACATTTCTGGATAGGTAGGTGTAGTTTTTGTAAGGGTTAAAGGGGTTGTATCGTTTCATTGAATGGTCTTCAGAATAAGGGGACAGTGAAAACAAGCAACTTTGCAATTGGATGTCATTTGCACATCTGTCTTATTTTCACTGTCTCCCTTATCTTCGTTTTGTGTAAACACAGTTCCCCAGTGTCGATTCCACTTCCTTTCATTGGCTGACGGCTCTACTAATTTACATTCTGTCTGGCCTCCCGGTCATATTCACGGGAGCGCGCATTCCTGCCTCTCTCACTCAGAATAAGGGTCCGGCAACAATTTCACTCTGCACAGCCAGCAGCTCCACAGTAACCCTGCAGCTGCTTCTACAATCAGAAAACAGCAGAATTGTGCCTCGGTGCCTCAATGCTGCTGCGTGTAAACATAGAAGGGAGACAGATCTGTGCTGCTCTGGATGAGTTCATAGAAGACTGGATTAAACTGTGACAAACCTCCAACTGTGAGAGGAGAATAGATCAGTGCTCTGAGTTCATAGAAGACTGTCTAGACTGAATGCAGGGCTGTGGTATGTAAACATACAGCTCTTACAAAATAAGACTGCGTAGGGAGAGGAACGACACAGTGACATGTGGACTCAGACAAAGGGGGGGGGCAGAGCACACTGACTCGGGAGCGAGCATGAACAGTGAAGGGGGGGATGATGTCATCCCCCTTCAGTTAAGAAACACCCAACTGGGAGGGGAAGAAACGCCCCTGGATTTTAGGAACTGAGAAACTGAAAGTACAAGTAAACACACAAACTGATGAAGCGATACATTCCCTTTAAGTGTAGGGATTGGCTTAGGTTATTTGTATTGGATTTTAGCGATATATTAATAAAAGTAAATTTTTATCTGGTCCTAGGGTTTATACTGGTATTTGTGGTTTTCTTCTTTGCCATAAAGGTTTCCATTCACTGACAGCAAGCAAAGAACTTGAAAATGAAGAACTGAAATCCAGAGTCTATTAGAAAGTTGCAGAACTGTTCATTATCATGCTTCAACTACGTAGAACTGCCATTTCTGCCATAAAAAAAGCAGAAAGGCTGTGACATGTCATGGCCAGATTGCTTCCAATATGAGGGGATATCATCCCCTGCCCTTGGCTGTACTACTCTAGACACGAGCAAATAAAAAGAGCTAATTCTGCACAATAAGAAAGGGAAAAAAAGCCATTTTGTAAGCTTCATTCAAAAAACCCCACATTTCCATCATAACTTCCTTACAAGGCCAGCCCGACATGGCCTTGGTACATAGTGCACAGCAGAATTCAGGATGTCGCTGCCTGTGAATGGGGGCTTTTCAGAAGGCGCACACAGGACTACTTGTTCAGTGAAGCACCACTTTCTGGGCCTTACTCTAATGGCGGCCCCCTCCTTCTTGCTCCATTCAGCTGGCAGGCACAAGGAAAGCTGAAGACAGACAGTTGTCCAGCAGCGTTTTACAGCCCTGAGCGGGTGCAGCTGTCCCTTCATGAGGATGCACTTTTGGTGACGAGAATTTGGGAGGCCAAAATCATTTTCTTTCTACAAAAGGAAGGGGAACAATGGAAGTTTTGTTGCACCATTGGGTGGAAGGACCCATATACATATACCAACTGGTCATAAAGTAGATCTCCTGCAGATGGTGACACAACTGTGATCCTCACAAAGTCAGGGTGCTAAATGGCTACTTGACAGCTACACATCCTTCCAAGCATCATACAGTAGTGAGTCAAGGCTGGACAGGAACGTGTCGTTCCCACCTTGTGTGCACTTGAGGGAGCAACATGTTCCTGACCAGCCTTGAATCATTCCTGTGTGATGCTTGTTAGGCCATGTTCACACGGGTTAAAATTGGACGTATTTCAGTCCGTAATTACGCGCCGTAGTGTGCAAATTGCGGTTGGAATACGTCCCAGTCATTACGGTAATCCACAGTTCTCATAGAGAACTATGGATTACGTCTCCTCTCCCCGCTCGGAGAATCCGCCGCGGGGGGAGATAAGTGACATGTGAATTACCAGCAGCGTTTACGCGCCGCTGGTAATACAAGTCTATGGGCCGGCGAGGTGCCGGCCCCCCGCTCCCACCCCCGTCCACACGGCGTAATTGCGGGGCGTAATTACACCATGCAATTAAGCCGTGTGAACTTAGCCTAAGGATGTGTTACTGTCAAGTAGCTACTTAGCTCTCTGACTTAGTGCTGCTAACTGCACTGACATCAGATGAAGGCAATGAATCATTTCCTATGAGTGATAATGTGTATCCGTACATGTACTTGTGTGCGGCAAAAATAAGCTACATATAAATAAAACACTGCCAAAACTTTACACATACCGTGTTTCCCCGATAGTAAGACACCCCCGATAGTAAGACGTAGCGGTGTCTTGGGGAGGTCGCCTAATGTAAGACGTACCCCGAAAGTAAGACGTAGCGCGGCCTGATGACGTCACTGCCTGTGCCGGGATGAGCGCGCGGGAGGCCGGAGCAGCGAGGAGGCGGCGCGGGAGACGGAGCAGCGAGGAGGCGGCGCGGGAGACGGAGCAGCGAGGAGGCGGCGCGGGAGACGGAGCAGCGAGGAGGCGGCGCGGCGCGGGAGACGGAGCAGCGAGGAGGCGGCGCGGGAGACGGAGCTGCGAGGAGGCGGCGCGGCGCGGGAGACGGAGCAGCGGGGAGCCAGGTAAGTGTTTTTCTGCCTACAGCTGACCCTATACCTGCCTACAGCTGGCCCTATACCTGCCTACAGCTGGCCCTATACCTGCCCTATATAAGACATACCCCGAAAGTAAGACATACTGGGACTTTTGGGGGTAAAAAGAATGTAAGACGCTGTCTTACTATCGGGGAAACACGGTAGCAGCTACCTAACCACAAGGGTGGCACCACAGGGCTTGAAGCCCGCTTCTATTTTCCAACCTTAGCGTTGGCAGATATCGGCACTTTCAGTAATAAGATGTTCCTCTATGGGTTGCAGTGAATGCACACAAGGTTCTTTGCATGAACTCACTTATTTTTCGTATGCATAAGGCTCCATCAACATCCGTTTTTCTCTTCTCTATTTGTGATCTCCAATGGGATACTGTGAAAAATGTATCTAGATGGATATCCTGGCAAGAGCCATAGAGATCTATAGGGTCAATGTGGTCCAAATTGGGCTAAATTTACCAAAGATATATGGTATCTGCATCAAACACCACATGCTCTACTGCGTTTTGTCTTCGGTGCAGAAACCATATACCGGCAGTCCCTGGGTTACGAGCAAGATAGGGACTGTAGGTTTGTTCTTAAGTTGAATTTGTATGTAAGTCGGAAAAGGCAGATTTATTAAATGTAACTCCAGCACAAAAGGTTGTTTTTTTTAGTTTTGAAAAGTGCAGGGAAGGGTTTTTACATTTGTTTTGCTGACTGTGCCGCTGTTAAGAAGATTTCACCTCATTTTCACCTCGTGCTGCTGTGGCATGCTGGCACTTGTCGTTCCACAGTCATTATTTGCTGTGGAACATGGGACATGGAACGACAAGTGCCAGCACGCCCCATAAATCTCCGTTTGGAACTAGGAGACAGAGGTAAGTGGGAGTGGTGTAAGTCGGGGACTGCCTGTACATTCGGTAAATCAGGCAAACATAGTCCAATTCACAAACAGGGATGAAAAACGTGATGTAAATGGGGCCTAAGATGTGGTTGAGATGCAAAAGGAACCTGTGATTTTTTTAGCTATAGAATGAAGCCCCATGCAACAAGCAGGCGACAAGTCACAGTTACATAGTTTTACCGCCACAAAAAAAGACAGACGTCCATCCAGTTCAGCCTATTGTCCTATAGTGTTGATCAAGAGGAAGGAAAAACCCCTTTGAAGGTAGAAGTTAACTGTCCTCATTTTAGGGAAAAAATCAGAAGAAATCCCTGGATCAACGACCCTTCTCCAGAATCCTGGTCACTATATTATATTATTACATCTAGAAATGTATCCAGACCCTTCTCCAGAATCCTGGTCACTATAACTTGTTCTATTATTACATCTAGAAATGTATCCAGACCCTTCTCCAGAATCCTGGTCACTATATTATATTATTACATCTAGAAATGTATCCAGACCCTTCTCCAGAATCCTGGTCACTATAACTTGTTATATTATCGCGCTCCAGAAATCTGTCCAGTACCATCTCCAGAATCCCGGTCACTATAACTTGTTCTATTATTACATCTAGAAATGTCTCCAGACCCTTCTCCAGAATCCCGGTCACTATAACTTGTTCTATTATTACATCTAGAAATGTATCCAGACCCTTCTCCAGAATCCCGGTCACTATAACTTGTTATATTATTACATCCAGACCCCTCTCCAGAATCCCAGTCACTATAACTTGTTTTATTATTACATCTAGAAAATGTCTCCAGACCCTTCTCCAGAATCCTGGTCACCATAACTTGTTATATTATTACATCTAGAAATGTATCCAGACCCTTCTCCAGAATCCCGGTCACTATAACTTGTTCTATTATTACATCTAGAAATGTATCCAGACTCTTCTCCAGAATCCCGGTCACTATAACTTGTTATATTATTACATCTAGAAATGTATCCAGACCCTTCTCCAGAATCCTGGTCACTATAACTTGTTCTATTATTACATCTAGAAATGTATCCAGACCCTTCTCCAGAATCCCGGTCACTATAACTTGTTATATTATTACATCTAGAAATGTATCCAGACCCTTCTCCAGAATCCTCGTCACTATAACTTGTTACTGTATATTATTGTACTCTAGAAATGCAAGTCACTGGATTTGAGGCAATGGCTTTCAGTCTCCAATTGCAAGTCCAAATATGTAAAATAGTGAGGGGGTAAAGAGAAAAAATAGATTACAAAGTTATGATTTTGGAAAATTGCAGTAAAAACTAAAATATTGATGTGGCTCATGAATAAACCCTTAATGGGCCTGATGAATAAAATAGGCTGCGCCCAGTTTTCTGGCGTGATGTGCGACAAAAATAAATGTTGTTGGACATGTCCGACACATGTATAAAAGATTTGCGCCACAATCATGCGCTCCGTCCAATATCCTCAATGCTTTGGCTGCAGCAATTCTTTGTTTTAATCAGATCATTTTTATTAAACGATTTATACAGATACAGAAGAGAACGTCTCATTCCATTATTTGTTACATCAAGATACATACATTTACAATAATTTTGCTTTTAGATAAAAATCACTAAGAGTATGGCTGCGGCAATTCTTAGGGTGAGTTCACGCGGCGTATTACGCTACGTACCTGTGCGCGCCGCAATACGTCTGCTGTTGAAAGCATGCACTGGCCAGGGCGTACTTTCAACACTGCTATGTCACTGTCCTTTTCCCCGACACCTACTCGCCCGGAAGAAGTGACATGTCGCTGGCTTATCATAGCACTGAATGATTTTACAGTGTTTGCGAGGTGTACTTTGGGCACAATGACGCGCCGAAGTACGCCCCGCAAATACATTGTGATAACATACCCTTAGGAGCCGTGTTGTGCAACATTCTGAAGACTAGACAATTTATGAAGGTTGCTCGACAAAATGGTGCTCTCATTCATGCCATAGTGAAGCTGAGACAAAATCTGTCTCAGACACTTTTTTGGCGCATACACGTGTCTCGCAATGGGACACCTTATAAAGCGTAGTGAGACACTATCATACATACTGACAAATGCGACACTAACCTAACACGGCGTACCACTGTCTAGCCTGAGACAGTTTTAATACATATGGCCCAATGGGGCAGATTTATCAATAGTGTCTAACTCTTAGGGTATGTTCACACGGTTTATTTTCGTATTGCGCTCTAATACGAGCAAAATGCGCCCCAATCATTACAGTAATCCACAGTTCTCATAGAGAACTATGGATTACGCCTCCCTCCCTAGGCGTACAATACGATCGTATTGTACACCCAGGGAGATAAGCGCCACGAGTAATGCATGTCTATGGGGCCGGCGTCACGGGAGTACGCACCGATCAGCGCGACTCTGCGTACACCCGGCGTAATTGCTGGGTGTACAGTACACCCTGCAATTAAGCCGTGTGAACTTACCTTTACAATGCGCCACATTTATCATAGTGTTGATAAATCTGGTGCAGGTTAGAAATGTCTATTCTAAGTTTGTACCATCCATAAGTTGGCTTACTTTTACGCCAGAAACTGAGACAAAATTCGGGTGCATTTTTGTCACATTTAAACCACGCCCCTTTTCTGTGGAACCACGTCCCTTTTTACGATGCCAAGCCCCCCTTGTCGGACGAGGCGCAGAAGTGTCCAAAACTGTCTAAAACACACAATAAATGTGGCGAAAAGCTTGTAAAACGTTATTTTTGCGCAAATTGAGCCAGAATTCTGGCGCAACTGCCTTGATAATTCTACCCCAATGTGTTTATGTGACACAGGCGTCTGCTGATGCTGCCGTGAACAAATTTGTTTTATGTAAGTACCCAAAGTAATGAAGTAAAGTAATGTTTATCTTGGTTATTGATACAATAAGTCACAAAGTAGTAGAGGTATTAGTAATCGGACCAGGTTATGACTAAAGCCTACCTGACCATCTGATATTTTGGGCCTACCCTAACTTAGGCAATAGGTTGCTCACATGTAAATTCTACAATGTCTGCATAGATTTTGCATTTACGGTGCAAAGTTTGTAATTTTGATTATAAGTAAATAAAATATTTTTTACACACAAAAAAAAAGCCCCATTTTCATTAGACGCACTGTGAGGCTGTACTCACACTTTGTAGTTATATCGTGTTTTATAGAAAATCGTGGCAAAAACCTGGACAGGACTACATTGTGTAACAAAACTATTAAACTTAATGAAAGGTTCTTGCCTGCATGACCAATTTATTTCACTGTACTTGTTCCTCGTAAAATGACCTAGATGCTTTAATTAGCTCAGTCATTTCGGATGGAACCAATGGGAGCGGGAAATAAATTAACTGAGGGTCTAGAATAAAATCCCAAATTGAAGTCTGGTTACACAATGTAATGAAGAGGTGAGGGGCTGTGGGAAATTAATTTCCTGTGTGATACAGAACTTTGCTGATTTCATTATATCTTTTGTTCGGGCAAGACCCGCTGAACACGGAGCGGCACTAACCATGTAATAAATATCACCCACCAACAATATTATGCAGATCAATGCACCAGGAAAGAATTGCATCACTGACTCATACCAATACCAAGGAGCCTCTTGTCCCAGAGATTTCCCTTACAATCTGGAGACGTGACATTCACATGAACGGAACTCTGAACAGGCACTTAGAGCGGTAACGTTAGTCTAGGTTCCCACCTGTAGACAGGTCCCCTTGCATATTCGCAGGAGGGCTTAAAGTGGTTTGGACATGAAGTGAGTTCCTTACCTGTTATCTGCTCAGTAGAGAATATAAACAAAGCATGCTGAGTCAGGAAGGGCTGCAGGGGTGAGAGGGAGGGGGTGAGCAGAGAACGAGGAAGCAGGGAGCGTCTCTAAAGTTTACTCAAATAATGACATTACATCCAGTGGATTCTCTATATAGCAGACAGCCTCATACACTGTACTTTTCTCCCCAGCCCCTTGCAAGCTCCTTCATGTTCCCTGTCATCAGATAAGAAGTGCAAACATGCAAGCGCGGCCAGATCAGCTCCTGGTCATGTCTAATGTAAACTTTCAGGAAACTAAGGGGGACTGAGCAATGCTGTAGCTCTCACAGGCTTCACTTTTTGTAATCACATATATTTAGAAAAGTGATTAAATACCCATTTTGGAGGATCCCACGTCAACATTACATCGTGGCAAAACCCCTTTAAGCAGTTTTGATCAAAGATGTGAACCAAGAACCTCAAAAAAATGTTCATGTATTCTAAGTAGCAGAAATGCTTTTCCAAAAATTCCTGTGTGCCTTTTGATAGTTTTTTAGTGCTAGTAGTGTGCTGCTGGTATTGTGTTGTGTTTGTATGTTACTGCCAGTGTGCACCTATGCTCATTTTTTTCAAAAAAGTTTTTGAATGTGCAGACCAAACATAGTTTTTTTTATTCCCATGAACGGTGTATGGACTTACCTTCATCTTCAGGGTGAACACATATAGGGCGGATTAACAGTAACAGGTGTAACCCTCATGATTATAAGTATACTTTATGCTTTATATACTTTCTATGTTGTTATCAATTTAAAAAATTAAAATTTTAATAAATTCAATTATAAAAATACAGATGTAACAGTGTATTAGTTCTTATGGAGTTTCACTTTAGACAGTATTATTATCTACAACATTTGAGGTGGTACTCCCATCTCACCACTGCAGGGTATGCCGTCACTTTACGGTCCAACTTCTAGATTCACCAAAGATCCTCAGGATGAAGCAGCTCCTTCTTTCATTACATAGTGGCCCTCGGCCATTCTCTGTACAAGGACTCTTGCAGCACAGTTGCATTCAAGTTAGTGGGGCCAGCTGCAGTTCTGTGCACAGTGCATCCTAGTGATAGCTCATCGCTTTATGAGATGGGAGTAGCCTTTCTGAGCACTATCTACAGAACATGCCATGCATTTCTAATATTTGGAGGTTCCATCTCTAGGATGTCCCCTGATCCCCTGCTCGGCGGGCACTGAATAGAAGTTGCCCACCTCTGCTAGTTTTGTGCCAGTTCAGCCGGATACTAATTTCTTTAGAAATGGTGGGCAAATCAGGCAACCAATCACCAGCCTTTTTTCAGACAGGGAAAAGGAAGTTTATCTATCGTAGATCACGTACATTTCCTGTCTGGAATAAGGTTGGTGGTTGCTAAATTTGGATCATGCTGATACGGCCTTAGACTAAATCTGAAGTGCAACACTGACTTCTCCTCTATAATAACACATAGTAAGGTCGCTGTCCATAACACATGTAACATAACACAGTAAGTAAGCAATGTAGGCAAAGTATAGTAAGTAAGCAATGTATAGTATAATAAGGTCGCGGTCCATAACACATGTATCATAACAATCCGGAAGAACTCATGAAGTGGGGAATCTACTAGCACCCCCTCTCCAGGGAGGAATGATAGGGTTTCAGGCAGATGATTGGGACCCCTATTCAGCAAAGTGTAAGCAATGTATAGTAAGTAAGCAATGTATAGTAAGTAAGCAATGTATAGTACATTGTAAGGTCGCTGTCCATAACACATGTATCATAACAATCCGGAAGAACTGTAATTTCTTGCTATTTCATTTAGAAAATAGGATCCTACTGTATAGAGCAGGGGTTGTCAACAAGTGGGGAATCTACTAGCACCCCCTCTCCAGGGAGGAATGTTAGGGTTTCAGAGGATTGGGACCACTGTTCAGGAACGTGTAAGCAATGTATAGTAAGTAAGCAATGTATAGTACATTGTAAGGTCGCTGTTCATAACACATGGATCATAACAATCCGGAAGAACTGTAATTCTTTGCTATTTCATTAATAAAATTGGCTGCTACTGTATAGAACAGGGGTTCTCAACAAGTGGGGGATCTACTAGCACCCCCTCTCCAGAGAGGAATGTTAGGGTCAGGGAGAGGATTGGGACCACTGTTCAGCAAAGTGTAAGCAATGTTCTTACTTAAAAGGCGTGTTCCAAATAATATGGATTTAATATTAAGAATCAATTTATATTATATCCAAATTATTCGGAACACACATTTATAATAAAACTAGTTTGAGAAGGGGGGTTGATACATTGAACAGTGGTGAAAGGGGGAATGCAGTAAAACCAGTTGAGAACACGTGACTTTTATGCTGCAAAATATACAATATATCCTGTATACAGTGGGAACATACGCTGTTTGTGCAAAATATACAATATATCCTGTATACAGTGGGAACATACGCTGTTTGTGATCTCTATTCTTGTTCTGCAATTGGGAATCTATAGTTTCCACTTGTTATTCTGATTTAGTTCCTTACTATCTAGTGCCATCTACTGTGTTGTGAATGCATTGCTATTTTACCTTACCGGAAGCCATTTTGCTCCAACACGACAGGATGAATTTCTGCTCTGCTGACATGAGTCCCAGTCCCAATTTTTGGTAACATAGTCCAGTCACTATATTAAAAGAAACAAGCAAACTTGTAAAACTCACCAAGTGAACAGTTACAGATACATAGGAAGGTTTCTACAGTGACAGGTAGTCACTGTTTTTTGTTGGAGTACGTTCACACAGTGTATTTGGGTGCATATTTGCACCAAAACACGCCCAAAACAATGTTCTAAACACTTCTCATGGACTGTAATGTAAAATACTCTCGGAATTTTACTCTCGTGAAATAATATAGTATAGGAGGCAGAAATCTGCCTCGGGCAATTGGCGTCGTTTTTGCGCCAATTGCGCAATTTCAATGATGCAACGAACGTGTTTTGCAGCGCGCAGATGTATGCACCGCAAATACTTTGTGTGAACATACCTTTAGTTGTGCATGTGTGTAGCGCCCGGGTGCTCTCGTTCAAGGGTTCAGACCCAGCATAAATGAGAATGGTTATAGAAGCTTGGTTTGGAGGGGTAAACCCATGTTCAGACTACACAAGAAATCTGCTAAAAAAAGGGTCTCATCATGTATGAAAACTATCTAGCAGTAAGACTGTCTTTGTTGCCATAGCAACCAGTCAGAGCCCATAGCAACCAGTCAGAGCCCATAGCAACCAATCTCATAGCAACCAATCAGAGTTCTACTTTTCATTTTTCAGAGCACTATATGAAATGAAAGGGGAGCTCTGATTGGTTGCTATGAGCTCTAATTGGTTGCTATGGGCTCTGATTGGTTGCTATGGGCAACAAGGAAAGTCTTACACCTAGACAGTTTTCATACATGAGGCTCTTACTCTGTAATATATGTAAATGGGGTTATCAAAACCAAGAATCTGCTCAGACATCACGGTGTGCAGCAGATTTTCAAATCCACATCATACCCATTATCTTTTGGAAAGGATACGGACTTCACTCTTTGGCATGCACACACATTAACATGACTAAATGCACTGTAGCTTCTGCGGTCGTGCTTGATACAGCAGTAGTATACAGAGCCATTGGTTTATCTATTAGGCTGGGTTCACACGACGTATAGTGGCACGTACCTGTGCTGTTGAAAGTATGCACTTGCCAGCTGCCATTCACCCCCACTTTCCCCATAAGCATCCCAAAGAAGTGACAATCATAGCAGTCAATGAATGGTATGATTGTACCGTATTTCTGGGGCGTACTTTGGGCGCCCCGCAAATACATCGTCTGAACATACCCTTGCTATACCATCTACTAGATGTGGCAGATTTTGACTGTGGATTCCGAACCAAAATACTGTATTTTTTAGGACACACATAAGTTTTAGGTGGCAGATTTTTTTTCTTCTATTTGTAAAATTGCAAAAGGAAGGTGTTTTGTCCCTCTTAGCTCTATAAATGTCCCACTTTTTCATTTGGGACATAGATTTGCATCAATAAACTGACTCTTACTGTAGAAAGTATCTGATTGCTTCCTCGCTGTATATTGCATAACAACTTACTTAATATTTCATCATTGGATACAATGCAATCCTGAAAATGTCTCCCTTCTTAGCTATCTTAAGGCCGTGTTCACACGGCTTATTCACGGCGGATTTGTGCGCCGTATTGAGCGCACAAATCCGCCGTGAATAAGGGGAGGGACGGGGGAGGGCCGGAGCGCGGCGGGGGCGCCGCTCCCGGCCCCATAGACAATGCATTGTTTACGGCGCGTCCGCGCCGTAAATAATGTGCATGTCACTTTCCTCCCCCCGCGGCGGATTTGCCGAGCGGGAGGAGCGACGGAATCCACTGTTCTCGATGAGAGCAGTGGATTACCGTAATGACTCCGACGCATTGGCGCCGTATTGAAGCGCAAATCCGGCGCGGAATACGGCGCCAATCCGTCGGCAAATAAGCCGTGTGAACGGGGCCTTAAGGTTGACAAATGTGTGTTTGGGCGGGGTTAGAGGCGTGTCTTGGTGTGATGTCATGTGTTTGGGCGAGGATAGAGGCGTGGCCTGATGTGGCCCTCTTTGCAATCTCTAAAAGTTGGGAGGCAAGGGACTTCCCTATTCCCCAATGGGGCCAGTCTGAGCCTGACTGTAATTGCTGTGTTGCCCGATGCCTCCCAAAATTAGGTGCAAAACTAAATGCAAAGTGGAAGAATTACCTCCAGGTTGTCCGAAGTCTCACACTTCCCATTCTGCACTTCATCAGCCAGACGTCTGTGGGGGGAAAAACATACTGAGTTTAGTTTCTATACACCAATAAATTGAAACTGACATTGTTTCTGTTTTGGAGTCATTGGCAGGTTTTGTAGTGAAAGTAAAAATTCTTTAAACTATTGTAAACCCATAGGGCTTTTCTACTAAAAGCAGGATCAACTACTGTAACATAAAAGGGAAGTGCGTACATTGGACCGTATGTATGAAAACTGCCTAGCAGTAAGACTGTCTTTGTTGGCAATAGCAACCAATCAGAGCCCATAGCAACCAATCAGAGCCCATAGCGACCAATCAGAGCCCATAGCCACCAATCAGAGCTCATAGCAACCAATCAGAGCCCATAGCCACCAATCAGAGCTCATAGCAACCAATCAGAGCCCATAGCAACCAATCAGAGCCCATAGCCACCAATCAGAGCTCATAGCAACCAATCAGAGCCCATAGCGACCAATCAGAGCCCATAGCAACCAATCAGAGCCCATAGCGACCAATCAGAGCCCATAGCCACCAATCAGAGCTCATAGCAACCAATCAGAGCCATATAGAGACCAATCAGAGCCCATAGCAACCAATCAGAGCTCATAGCCACCAATCAGAGCCCATAGCGACCAATCAGAGCTCAGCTTTCATTTTCCCAGCGCACTATACGAAATAAAAGCTGAGCTCTGATTGGTCGCTATGGGCATTGATTAGTTGATTGGTTGCTATGAGCTCTGCCTGCTATGGGCAACAAAGACAGTCTTACTGCTAAACAGTTATCAAACATAGGGCCCAGTCTTTGTTGCCCATAGCAACCAATAAAACCTCAAAGCAACAATCAGAGCACACAGCAACCAGAGTCAGCTTTTATTTTTCCAATTGAAATCACAGTTGAGCTCTCTTTGCTCGCTGTGCGCTCTGGTTGCTATGGGCAACAAAGACAGTCTTACTGCTAAACAGTTATCAAACATAGGGCCCAGTCTTTGTTGCCCATAGCAACCAATAAAACCTCAAAGCAACCAATCAGAGCACACAGCAACCAGAGCTCAGCTTTTATTTTTCCAATTGAAATCAAAGTTGAGCTCTGATTGGTCGCCGTGGGCTCTGGTTGCTATGGGCAACAAAGACAGTCTTACTGCTAAACAGTTATCAAACATAGGGCCCAGTCTTTGTTGCTTATAGCAACCAATCAGCGCTCAATTTTCATTTCAATTGGAAAAATAAAAGCTGAGCTCTGATTGGTTGCTATGGGCAACAAAGACAGTCTTACTGCTAGGCAGTTTTCATACATAAGGCACATGGTGTTTTCTTACATTACCGGTGACAAGGCAAGGGAGGTAAAAGGAGCAAGAGTTACTTGGAAACCCGTACAAAATATAAATACAAAATATCCATATGATTATGTGATCAAGAAACTTACAGGGTTGATTAGTTTATGTTGTAAGTTCGGGTTATGAGTTAAATCACAGTAATCCGTATGGTTGTGAAACTCCAGTCACTTAGACATGATAAATAACATCAAAACTACTAGTTCTTCTCAAAAGATCTGTTATGTCTATAAAAAAAAGTTTCAAATAGGTTCCACAAAAGTTATGAAATGTACTCAATACTGTACAAATTTTAAACCTTACCACTGTCTCTATACTGTGAGCATAATTTGACAAATTTTATGTTATGTTTATTGCAAAAACAAAATAAAAACAGTTAAAAAAAACCCCCAAAAAACAAAGCGAGGAAAGACAGGGAGTCGGGGACCCCATTTTACAGATCGATGTGGGTCCCAGTAACAGGATCCCCCTAGTGATCAGATATCTATGACCTGTCCCGTGGATTGGTGATAAATGTTATTTGCGTACAACCACAATTTATAGGGAAAAAAAATGTGCATCATAAATCTTGCTTCATGTCAAATCATGCTGTCAGATTATTGGCAACTATACCCAAATAAATGGGTGACTGTATAGGGACGGGTTCACGTGGAGTTTTAGTCTCCATTCAAGATATCCACTAGGATTCCATGCAAAAATATGATCCTGACAGATACTGGAACAGAGCCAGAGAAATTAACAGAGAATATATAGGGCCTTATGAATGACAACTGTCTAGCAGTCAGACTGTCTTTGTTGCCCATAGCAACCAACCAGAGCTCATAGCAACCAATCAGAGCCCATAGCCACTAATCAGAGCCCATAACAACCAATCAGAGCCCATAACAACCAATCAGAGCTCACAGCAACCAATCAGAGCTCACAGCAACCAATCAGAGCTCACAGCAACCAATCAGAGCTCACAGCAACCAATCAGAGCCCATCAACCAATCAGAGCCCACAACAACCAATCAGAGCTCATAGCAACCAATCAGAGCCCATAGCCACCAATCAGAGCCCATAGCCACCAATCAGAGCCCACAGCAACCAATCAGAGCCCATAGCAACCAATCAGAGCTCATAGCAACCAATCAGAGCCCACAGCAAGCAATCAGAGCTAATAGAGCTCAGCTTTTATTTCATATACTGCTCTGGTAAAATAAAAGCTGAGGTCTGGTTGGTTGCTAGGAGCACTGATTGGTTGCTATGGGCAACAAAGACAGTCTTACTTTTAGACAGTTTTCATACATAAGGCCCAGAGTCTTATTTGCCCCACACTTGCTGTTTATGCTGAACGTACACTGTATCTGTACCAGACATAATAGCCTACACATTTGGCAAATAGAGCAAACGCAGTGCAAATAAGTCTAGGTTTGCTCTACTGTTTGTGATGAGTCAGCCGCAGTAAACGTTGGGATACCATTTTTACACGGTGTCCCTAAAGGTATCATGAATGGAGACAAAAACACGCTGCCCGTTATTCGTGCCACGTCCGCCACAGCCAGAGTCGCTCTCTGCTCTGACACATAGCACCAAAAATATACCACTTTTAGCAAACAATGAATGTGAAGTCTGCAGGACTCCATGGTGCATCATAGTCTGGACATGATGGGAGTTGTAGTTTTGCAATAGCCAGAGCTTCCATAAGCACCGTGCCACTTTCTTATGTATGGTCTTTAATGGTAAGGGTTCACATATTCCCAGTCATCTGATGTGGTTGTTACATTTTTTTTTTAATTTTAAACCACATATACTAATCAGAAAAATGCTGAATTTGCTGGGTTTTTAAAAAAAAAAAAAAATTTGGGCAACTACACTGGAGGGAGTCTATGTCGAATCAACCATAGGCCCCATTTGTAACTTATGGTGCTC